>CM053791.1:123011629-123186629 GCA_028749045.1 Cupressus sempervirens | reverse complement strand
AGCCATGACTGTTAGTGAACATGGAACACCACATAATTAACCACCTGTGGGCAGGGGAGCGCGTCGCATCACCCAATAGGAGGGGGGGGGGGGGGGGGGTGCACAAACAAGCTTCCACCTTCACATGGTTGGTCTTGATTAGTAGAGAATATTAAACGATTCTCAAATCCAAGTGAAGCTCAACATTAACCTATTATTGTATGACAACTAATTGTGTGAATCTCTTGGCTTTAGGCAATGCAAAAGGATGCCATAGTTCAATATGCAATGTCAATTAATATACATATGACATTAGGCGGAGCTGAAAAACACATGAGGTTTGCAGTTTTGTTGGAGGTTTTTAATTAGGTATTTTAAGTTATAGACCATTATGAACATTGTTCATGATGGTCTATAATTTTAAAAACTTAATAGACTATTAAATAAATGTAATCATGTCGTGTTTTATTAGCTTCGCCTATTGTCCATACATTCTCGATTTAGAGTGACAGAACCTTATTTTGGATGCGATGGAATCTATTGGTTTCAGGCAATGTAGAAGGACACCATAATGCAATTTCAATTCATATGCATATGACATTAGGGGGAGCTAAAAAAGCCCAACAAGTTTGCATTTTTGTTAGAGGTATGCATAGACCTATTAAATAAATGTAAACATGCTAGGTTTTTTCAACTCCTTCTATTGTCTATGCATATAGAATGCAACTGCATGTGCATTCTCAATTCAGAGTGGTGGAATCGTATTTTGGATGTGACGAAAAAATAACATGCAATAGAAGATGGAAAAATGATGTCACTTTTGTAGGTTTGGAACCTTTTGTTGTACTTTAAACATTGATCCTATTTTAAAGATTTTAGATGTTAATGGGGAATTTAGATGTTGGCGTGGGGGGTGCAAATGAGCTTCCACCTTCATGTAGTTGGCCCTAATTAGTAGAGAATATTAAACTATTCTCGAAACCAAGTGAAGCTCAATATTAACCTATGATTGCATGACAATATTAACCTATGATTACATCATAGCTTTTCAACATTTGCTGTCAATCTTTTTAAATATAAATACAACATGTCGTCACAATTGTGATGACTAGTTGTCGATCCCACAACATTCCTCCCACATGCCCATCTCAATTGTGACAGACATTTCCAATAGCTTGTCGTTGGGCCCATAGCATTTCTGTCACACATACATCAAAATTATGACGGTGTCTTCAACAAATTTTCATTGCAATTGTGATGGTGAAAGGAATGGCTCGCTAGTACATTAGCTCAATTTATGACACCTATGGTTGTCATAATTGTGGCGGTCACCCTTGCCATTGTAACTTGCAACAACAAAAGTTTGATGCTTGTTTGACAGGAGCCAATTCCTCTTGTTGTCTTTTAGGTGACGAGATACCATTGGAATTGCAATGATTTGCCATTGCAATTCAGGCCCAAATGTAGTAGTGGCATGTGTTTGGCAATCTTAAACTCAAGATTGTCTTATTCATCAGTCCTTCCTTCCACTTGATCCATATTTCACATTAGAACATCTAAGGCATGGCATGAAGAGTGACATGGTAATGTTGAGGGCTACTAGGACGAGTACATGTATGAGTATGACTATGATAAGTAGTGGAGGATAAATTAAATTAGTGAATAGATATGGATGAATAAATGTAACAATGTACATGCATTAGCATGGATGAAGGAATAGAATGAGAAATGAAATGGAAGAAGCAAATATGATATAAATGAGACATGTGGTGGATATAATAGGTTTGGATATTAGTGGTTGAAATAGATGAAGAGGTATAAGATTCCATTTTGATTGTATACTTGATGAAACAAGTGTAGTTTGGAGGTAATGATTATTTAGAGGAATGAAGGTGGAGAAAGGATAAAATATTGTATGATAGGACAATTTTAGAAGATTAGACACGTGAAATAAAAGAAGTGAAGTGGACACATGAAATAGAAAGATAGATGAAACAATCTTAACTACAAAGATTGTTAAGGCCTTGGATTCTTAGTATTTATTGATAAACATGTTATAAATCAAACTCCTTAATTGTATAAGATGCTTAATAGTAACTAATAAAACCCACTACTTAATGCATGAATAATTACACTTCAATATTTTAGTTGTAAGTTAATAAGACACCTACTATTTAATGCATGAACGATTAGATTTCTTTTTTGGGAGGTTGGTCATTTAATTTCACAAACTCCAAAATCATATATACATAACTCTTTCTATAGCTCATATAATTGGACCAAACATTTCACATCAAACCACCACCAAAGTATCTTCACGTGTATGGGTTATCATTCAACATCTAGTCCTTATTGTAATGCACAAAATTCAATCCTCAAAATAGATCATCCCAAGTCAATAATTGAACACATCAAATCTTATAAATGTTTGGAATCTACTCCTCATCCATTGCCTGAAAGCTACTGATGTGAATGCCCAACCTTGTATGTTTATGATTTTAGGGTCCACGCAAATGCATGAATAATAATAAAAAATTGCACATTATGCTTGTTCATATATTCTTTTGTCATTTATCATTCATATCATTTCCCCAAGTGACGAATACTCCTTTAACATGACTATGACAAGTTCCTGATTTTGGATATGATGTGTTTACAAATATGACTATTTTAAAGCTACATGTGTTTTGCAGCATAGAGATGTATTTTAGCATTTTATGAAGTAAATCAAAGTATTACAGAAAACTAATAAAGCTTTAAAGACAAGCAGTTACGCATGGCAGCTGTATTTACTATTGAGTATAAAAGGCCATTGAAGTTCTTATCATTTTTATCATGCTATCTATTTTGAAAATGAAAAAAAAAAAAACTTTTGGAGATATGCTTCTTTTATCCTCAAGAGACCAGTGTTTAGAGTAAAGTTTTTCTATAATAAAATGATAAGGAGGAAGAGGACTTATATGGAAAATAGATTAAAATTAGTGAGGAGATGTTCATAGTTGCATGTGATAAAAATGTAAATTTGTTAATAAATTTATATTAATATTAAATTATAATTCATGTTGTGTTTGAAATTGATAATGATTTTGAATTTTATGCAATTTTAGTTTTGTAATTTGTAGTCTTAAATGGTTTGTTCTTGTTTTATTAAATTATATGTGATTTAGGTAGCATTAATAAATAATAAAAATAATTTTATCAAGAAAAAAATCTTCAAATTATATTAGTTATAATTAAATTCTATTACAAGAGTTTAACAATGATTGAACAAGATATTAAATATACTAATTATATAGAATGCAAACAACTATGTATCCATTCTTATTAGTGTGTCTCATTCTTCGAGTGATCTTCACTTGACATTTTCATCAAACTCTTGATTCCTATGTGTATAATAAGTTGTGGAGATCTTACCTTTTATGTATTGATTTTTCATTATTAGATATGACAAACAATATAAATTTTTCTTGTTTGCAAGCAATCATTCTCCTCAAAACAACTCATTTAGGATTGCAAAAAAAAATGATGTCCCTTTTCATTATTAGATATGCCAAACAATATAGATTTTTCTTGTTTGCAAGAAATCAATCTCGTCAAAACAACTCGTTTGGGATTGTAAACAAAATGATGTCCCCTTTTCAAAGTAAGTTAATAAAAAATAATAATATAATTAATATATATAATTTTTTTTTTAATAATTATAATTAAATTTTAGTTAAATTTAATAAATGGTCAATAGATGTAAACTGACGAGTTGTGAGTCCTTGGAACATTAGATATAAAAGGGAGAAGTGTTTTCTCGAAAGGAGACATGGAGAGAAGAAGAAAAGTAATGGAACACATGAATCAAAGAAAAATTAATGGAAGAGACAATAAGTGAGAGGAGAATAAGGTTGTGACTCTTTCAAAGGGCATAAATTATGATAGGTTCTACTCTTTTGAAGGGTGGTAATTGTGAAAGGTCACTCTTTCAAAGGAAATAAATTTTGACGGGTTATACTCTTTGAAAGGGTGGTAATTGTGAAAAGTTGAGAGACTTTCAAAATGTAAACATTGTGAAGGGTTGTATTTTGTCAAAGGACAGTAATTGCAAAAGGTTGTGACTTGAAAATGACACCATGATGAAGAGGTGTAACTTTTCTCTCTCACATTGGAAGATACAAGTGGATAAACTTTCATTTCAAGAAGACCTGTAGGAGAGATCACCTTAGAAAATCATTTATTGTTATCAAAAGGTAGCAATGAAGAGTGGTGACTCAATTCTGATAAATGATTATGACCCTTCCATGAAGGTACACAACCATTAGCTATTCACAAAATTAAATAATAAATCATTTTTCAATAAAAAGAAACCTCTTATATATATAAATATAATTGGCCTATTATATCTTACATATAAAAGTCCTAATCTAGAATATATAGTACATTACTATGATGTACAAGATTACAATTTAGGTTCTCATCCCATCAATTCACAATAACATAAGTAGTATATTAATATCATTGCTGTGGAAATTATCTCCTACTTATAAGTAGTATAAGTAGTATTTCTATGACACATAATCAATGAAGTCTCTAGTTAACACTAACCCCAATGATCATTCACAAATACAAGAGACATAACATGGTTTAAGCACTTTTTTCCCTACCATGAAGCTTACTTTTCTCAAGAATTCTTCATAATCAAAGAATACCCGACCCTACATGAAATGTGTGACAACTTAGAAATTGTAAGCATGATGGCATTTGGTGCAATTGGATATATCTACATGCATTTCATGCATGGACATGTCACGTTCTACTATCAAGCTATGACAGAGAAAAAATAATAACCGATGAAGTTTCATGTATATCGATAAAAACATATGACTTTGGCCTAAGCACTTCAACCGTATATCTGTAGGTGGATCTCGAAAATGGGATCTACTCTCAATACTTATGCATATTCAATCAACATACCAAAAGATAAACTCAAATCACACTTAGAAGACAATTACTTCCCTTAATTAGGAGAGTTAAAAGCATTACATGCATATACCAAATCATAAAATGATTATTTTTCTTTTCATACAAATTAATAATCAATGTGATACTTATTACATTTTAGTTCTATTATGGTTTTGTACATATTATTAAAATTATATGCACAATTATTTTTATGCAAAAATGATAACTACATGATACTTTATGCTTTTCAATTTCTATTGTATTTCATGCAATAATTGACATGTGTATATTATCTAAATTTCATGTTTTCTAACTAATTTCTTTGATGGTTTTGTAGATCAAAATTATAGAATCCAATCACACATAACATTATAACAAAATAAATTATGTTTATTTACATGCATGCATGTGTGTGTGTGTGTGTGTGTGTGCATTCACACACACACACACACACACTTATATATATATATATATATATATATATATATATATATATATATATATATATATATATATATATATATATGCATGTATGTATAAATGTACACACACACACACACACACACACACACACACACACACACACATATACATATACATAAATGTGTGTGCGCGCGCGCACACACACACACATACATTTAAAATATCTTTAGCTACTTATTTCAAGGAGTTTCAAGAATATCATTTTGTTTTAATTGATACATTAAGATTTTATGCTTTATTTTCACAAATTTATCTAATATACTTTAGTCGATCCCCTTAGATGTGGTTTTTAAAAGAAAAGGAAATGTTTGTTCAAGACTCAATAGATTACACTAGTTAATATAACTAATTTATATAAATATCACATGACTGCATTATATTTTCTCACATAGTCACATTGATATATGTATTTAAACAAATGTATCATTATGTTTGATAAAATAGCAACTTACTCATAATTAGATGGAAATACAAGGAAATTATTTATCTTAACAAAAACTAAGAAAAATATGGGACACATATAATATATGAAGAATTGTCATTGACAAGTTACATTAAAGACATGATTCAAACAAGAAAATAAATAAGTATGTTTTTTTTCTTCAAAATGAAATGAGATTAAGCACAACTGATTGTGAGGATTGAAACCCTTGGTATAACTATTTAGGCAAGCATCAGAGATTTAGTGATAAGACATTTAAAAAAATTAAAAAATTAATTAATTAAAATTTAGAATATAGATATTTTGATTTTTAATATAATTATCATTTTAAAAAAAAAATCATGTTAATAGACCATTTGATGTCTGCATAGACAACTCCACCATAATAGACAAGTCTAGAATTATGAATCATAAACAAGCCATGTAAGAAATTGCTTTTCAAAAGCAATTTAGTTATGTGTGTATGCTAAAGAGTGTCCTGAACTGACATAAAACTATATCTTTTTAAAAATACAAATACATAATACAAAAATAGAAAGATGATAATAAATTTTCTAAGTGGAGGAGTTAGCTAAAGACAAGAGCAAGGGTTGATCCATTATGTGACTATGAAAATAGTTTTTGATTGATGGTAAAAATAAGTTTTGAAGGGACCCAAAACCCTTTACATTCTCAAAGTATATAGATTTTCAACATAATCACCAGATACAACAATTACCCCCAAAGTAGGTAACACCAAAAAAGACTCAACAAAAAAACCAACAGACCCACAAATCACAATACAAACACTAATATAGAGCTGGCATAAAACAAAAAGAAACCCAACAACATAGGACCAGGAAGGACCAAACTAGACCAATTACATAAGGAGAGACCCAGTCTCCTCTAAATCCTCAAGCCTTCGCAATGATTCAATAACTTTAGATTTCATCTTGGACTTATCCTTATTTTTGGATTCAACTTACATCTTCTTTCTAGATTGGGTTCTGTTACCAGGATGAGTATTCACTGCACTTGAAATACCAACATCCTTATCCACATTGATGACCTCCCTAGCCTTGTATATTTCAAGCACTTCATGCAAACTTTTGAAGTTTGCTCTTGAAGCTCTGAGACTTTCATGGTTTTGGAGAAAAATATTTCTAGACATATATATATTTTTTCTAGACTAATTAGTATAAAACATTGTCCATGTAATTATGCACCAAATAAAGAAAACTCCTTGGTTTAAGAGATCCTTAAAAAAAAATGCTTTCCCAAAATTTTGATTTCATGCAACACATTGCCAAAGATAGATAATACAATTTGTGAAAAAAATCAAAAAATTCATTCAAGCTAAGATCAATAATGTATTAGTAAGGAATTAGAATCTTACAAATATGAGAAGATATTAACTTAATCAAAATATATCAGGTTTATAGCCTAGCAAAGTATGAGTGATGTAATATGTTGGTCCCTCTTTTCCATTTTGCTCATATTGAACCAATACAACTAAAAGAGAATGAGGAGAAGCATAGATATATAAGAAGAAATGCTGATTAGGTTAAACAAGTCGTAAAATTAGAGGATTATCAAGTTAGAGTTAAAATTTCTCAAACACTTTATGATATTCATCATTCCATGAAAATATTTTATCCTTTTTAATATGAAGGTGAAAGGAATTGTTCAATCCATTGGGTGTGACACAAATCTATGAATAGATTTACTTTTTCCTTGTAGAATGTGAAGTTGTGATATATTTTGGGTTGGTGGCATGTTGACAATGACATCAATTTTTTTAGCATACGTTTCAATGCCCCTATTTGAGATTATAAATATAAAACATTTTCCACTATCTACGTTGAAAGAACATTTTTGAGGATTTAGATGCATTCTATGTTGATCCCTAAGGAAAAGTTATCAATTAGTGCCAAACACTTAATCATTCACAAGGAAGGATTGGTCAGTCATCACTATGACCAAGCCCTCCTATATAAGTTGGGTAATGTACTAAATACTTGTACATATTTCAATTAAGTGTTCAGTAGAATTTACTACAGAGCTAGTTAGAGGTTGTCAAGAAATCCAATGATTATTGAGTTTTTAGTAAGAAATAAAAGTCGAGTGATATAGAGGCTGAGCATAGTTAAGGCTAAGGGACAACATGAAGAAGAAGTTTGGGCCAAGTGCCAGTAAGCTATATGTGTTGAGAAAGATAGTTTGATATATTTGTTTGGAATGACACAAAATATTATGTAAACCATTTTTGTCAAGCTGGAATCATGTTGTATAGATTGAGAAGCTAATAAAGGAGTTTATTACATATCCAATAGAGGATCATCAATCCCTATGAAAGATGATTAGTCAATCAAAAAATTAGAAGGAATAAGCGAAAAAAGGGATGAATCTAGATCACTGATTATGATCTAGAAGTTTTACCAAGAAACTATTTAAAAAGGGTTTTAGACCTAGTTCATGTGTGTGATTAAGAATTTGGATGCATGCAAAGTTGAAGGTGAATTGGGTAGAGCGACTGAGTGGTGCAATGAATAGTTTAGACAAAAATTATTGAATATCAATCATAGAGAGGTGATATTACATTTGATAGAGGAGATATGTTATTAGCATTAAAGTGCATACCAAAGTATCAGGTACTGATGCATTTTAATAGACATTTCAAGGTTAAAATCTCTTAATAGAGTCATTCTAACAAACCTTGGTAAATCTCCTAACATAGTACTCACTTAGCTGCAATGTAAAATCCTTTAATCAAGGTAGAACTAATGGTCTTGTAAGCCTTTAATGGGGCATACCTCTTATAGGGTAGATCATCAGAAGTGATCAAACATTGTAGCCTTAACAGGTACACTTTATTGCTGTGGCAATGACAATTTTGTGGGTATCATTCCCATCACAGTTTTACCTTCATCTTGGAGGGTTTCTACATTACCAAATCTTTGTGTCAAGTTTTTTATGTGTTTGTGAGTTTTATTCATGCAATTAGATGTTAGATATAATATTATATTGTAGTATATAATTTCTTTGATATAAGGTTAAGGTTAATGAGGGTTTGTGATGGAGATATCAAATATGGTTCGTGTTTGAATTATTGAAGTTTTATAGATCCTGGTTCACCCCCCTCTCATTATCTTACTTTCCTTATTTTATTTCCAACAATTGGTATTAGAGCCTAGTTCTCTTGGCATAAGTCTAACCACTTGGGAGTTAAAGATCTTGGAAAATGGAAGCCTACAAACTGGGAAAGATCATTAAAAACCAGAAGCTTGATATTCAACTTGCATTTGAACAAGTCAAGATTGCAAAAGAGACATTGAAGAAATCCTTGATGAGAAGGAAAGAGATGGAAATTCAACAAAATGACACCCAATACAAAGAAAAAACTATTGAAGAATTTTTTGATGAAGGTAGAACTAGTGAATGCGATGCAATGATAACATATATATTGGAGAAGAACAATATTTTGAACGAATAAGTTAGAGTATTGAAAAGAGAACATGAAATGGAAACAATAAGGCTATTTGAAGTTATTGAACAAAAGAAAAAGGCTGAAGTAGATGGAGCAAAGGATGAAGAACTACACAAATCAATGATAGATGGAGATAGAAGACAGATGGCTACAAGACTTTACAAAAGGATTAATCAACTACTAACTACAAATTATGAGATTATAAGAAAGGAGTTGGAGATTTCTAATTTGAAATCTAATAATGATAGATTGAAGAATAAGTTGAAATATGAAAAGGGATTCATTAAAAGGTTGAACAAACCTAAAGAGGCTACAAGATTACTAATGAATTGATGAATGCACCAAGGAGAACTCATGAAACTTATGGACTAGGCTATGTTGAGTTCATATCAGGTGTCAATCAAGGAGAGTCATCAAAGCAAGGAGAACAAAGGAATTCTGAGAACAAGAAACCTACATGCCATCATTATGGAAAGCTAAGCCATACAACAAATATCTAGAAGAGAAAAACTGGTAGTTCAAATCTTAAGCTTAAATTCAATGGTAATTGTTTCAATTGTAATAAGTATGGACACCAAGCACATGAATGTAGATCAAAGGTCAATAAGACACAAGCTACATATATATTTTAAGGCTATTGTTTCTACAAGAGAAAAACTGGTAGTTCAAATCTTAAGCTTGAATTCAATAGTAATTGTTTCAATTATAATAAGCATGGACACCAAGCACATGAATGTAGATCAAAGGTCAATAAGACACAAGCTACATATATATTTTAAGGCTATTGTTACACATGTTATAAATATGGACATGAGGCACAAGATTGTAGATCTAAAGAAAAGAATAATTGGACACATAAAAGTCAAGAAAAAGTACCTAAGAAAGGTAATACTATAAAGTGGGATTACAATACTTTAGTGAATTGTCAATTATGTGGAAAGTATGGACACATTGCAAAAAACTATGCTAGGATACATCTTAAAGGAAGATCTAGAAACTAGAAAAAAAAATTGACCATAATGTTTCAATTGTCAGAGGGGCAGGCACCTAAGCAAAGACTGCATGAACTAAGCATCAATACCTAATGTTGAAGATAACAATGGAATGGGAAAGGTCAATGTTGAAGAAGTAATAAGCCAAATTAATCAAACATGGAAAAAGAAAAATGAAGGAGATAATAGTTCAAATGGTGAAATTGTGATCACCCAATCCAATGGATTAGGTGATTCACCCACCTCAAACTAAGAAAAATAGGTATGTATGGAACTAAATTTGAATTGTTAAATCTTACACCAATTCATAGATTAAATGCATTTAAGTCCCATTTAGATGACAATGGATGCACAAGGACAAGCTTGAAGTTTGAATTTGAGTAATGTATGTTAGTGTTGAGTTGAGATGTTAGTGTTGACCGAGTGTCAATAATGAAGTTCTGAAAATGTTAGACAACTGAGTTGTATTGGTAGTTGTGACCGAGCTCAAGTTTTGACCAAGTTGATGGAATGAGGAAATGTGATAACCAAGTCATCCAATGTTGATTGAGATAGTTGTATCTCACATACTATGTGTATGATTTATTGATGAGGCCCTAAATTTAAATTTCTAAAATGTATATAAAATTTTGTAAGTCATTTTTTGCACCTTGTATTTGAGTTTTCATAGAGAGAAAAGAGATGAATAATTTACTAAGCATTTAAGAGAGTTTGAGTTGGATTATAGTGCATGCCTTTAGGTTCAAGAGTAATTTGCAAATAAATTCTTGAGACCGAGCTCCGTAGAAGACTTTGTTCATACCCTAAATTGATTCAATGGCATCAAGTGCATCTTCATCTAAGGAGAAGATGGAACTACAAGTCAGTAATGATAATTTAGTTAGAAATGATGGATGTCCTTCACCAAAATTCAAAGCATATCCTAAAATTGTTATGAAGGGTGATTCTTCTAGTGCCCTATCATCTATTCCATCCAGAGTAATCATGATTCACAGCGTGAGATCATGCTACATGTGCAAGATAGGAGAGGTTGGAAATTTTGAGAAGAGGGTTTCATATGATAAGTTATGTGAAAATGTCCATTTGAAGAAAGAACAAAAAATCATTGTCAAGAAAGGGTTGACTCATGTCCTGAATTTTCCAAGGAATTTCAATATGCAATGGATCAAGGTTATTTTGATTTGTGTTCGCGATATGAAGCTATGATTGGAGAGTGGACTAGTTAATATCACTAAGAAGATAATTCACCATGTCACAAGATACCCTTTTACAGATAGGGTTAAGACCATTTGATGACAAGGAAGGGAAGTAATTGAAGCCAACACTTTGACTAAATGTAATAAGTGAGGAATGTCTATTCCCACCATCAAAGATCTTGAGATAGAATTTGTAGTGAGGGTAATGGCTCACATATTTTATCAATCTAGTAGACTAGGGAGCATAACTTGTGTTGTAGAAAACTTGGGTTACAAAATTGTAAAGAAGGATCATAGTTATGATCTAGCTAAGCTCCAACTCACCCAACTTGTAAAGAATTTAGAAAGCACAAGAAAGGAAAAGAACACAATATGTAAGTTTGGCTCATTATTAGTTTGTATTTTATTTTATGTGAAAAACATGTTTCCTACTATTGATAATGTATTCTAGGACAAGACTAGGCATGTTACCCAACAAATCATCGAATTCATAAGCCAAATCAATGATAATTTTGACATTGTTATGGATGGCCATTTTGAGGAATTTAAGAGGAAAATGAAGAATAGGTCTAGGATACCTCAACCCCTAGTAGATCAATACTATGATGATACATGCCTCTTGGTAGAAGCTTATTTTAGCTATGCACAAGGAGTTCTACCTAGGGTTGCATGGTTGAGACCTCTACCTTATGAGGTGAATATTGATGAAGTTACTACAACTATAATAGCTTTATTGACATAAGAAGTTAATAAGAATGTCAAGTCATTATGTAGATATGAGTGAGCTAAGGTGAAAATTGATGAGAGCTATTTTATGACCCATTTTATGACATATTTTAATCCATTTCATTGCACTTTCATAACCACTTCCCTATTCCATTTCCATTATATTTCATCTCATTTTACCATTTTCTGTTGCATATGATTTAATATATATATGTAGTGTTTACTATTGTTTTGGGATTAAAATATAGAAAAATTATCATTGATTTCTTTTTACTAATCTTTATTATCACGACATGTTGATTTGTGGAACATATCTTCCTGTCACCTACTTTATGAGACTTCATGTCACATTTGGATAGAAAATATTATACATGTTTGGTTAATTATTTCTTTCATTTCTACATCAAAAAATATTATGAGAATTGCATGCCATCTTTATGTCAACAAGGAATCTCAAACACACAACAAATAGTATTAGAGAATCAAAATCAGACATGAGGCATTTGTTATAAAAACTGTAATTTGTTATGTATGCTACATATTTACTATATGGTCAATCAATGGAAAAGGGGATCACATCAATATTAACCATTATAGTTTCTATGAGTGGTATATATGAGACTTATCTTCTTCTATAACAATAATATATACCATGGTTCCATATGTACCATTCTTTTCAGTGATTTACATGGATACACACATGGTGTGAATGCTAGAAATCACGTGCTTCTATAATTGTCATTTATTCTGTTATAACAGAATTGTTTTTATCTATGAGAGGTGGTGTACCATATTCTTCCTTCTAGTTTATTGGTTATGGGCTAAAACAAAACCAGACTATGTTATGTGCCATTAAATAGACAAAATTATGATCTTCTCCACCTCAAACCGATATTGGAGGATTTCATATGTACCCAAGATCAAAACTATCATTTTCTATCTTCTATTGTAACTATGTGCAACGTATAACTAATTTTGTGTGGAAGCCATTATTCTATCTATTATAAGATAGATCTATTTTTCTTTCTATTTGTTAGAGTTGAGTCTATATAAGCAACATAAAACATAATGTTAGAGATATATACTTACTGCTACAGAGGATAATATTGTATGCAACTCTTGATTGTTGCATTCTATGATTAATAAAAAGAATTTCCTCATGATCACAACATCGTAGAGCTCATCTATTTTCTACTCATCATATAAAATAGAGAGTGAGGGCCTGGTCTTTGGTGAAGCATGATGATAATTTTGTTTAGTGTAGTTTTTGTTATGTAGTATTTAAGAGTTTAATTTTATACTCATACATTCTGGTAAATTAGATGTTCATATTTTTATCTTTTTACCAATTTCCAAATTAGTTGATTTAAATTTCAAATTAGTTAATATTTTAAATTGTTGTTTATATTATCTTATTAAATAGTGATCTTTTCGAGTTTGTTTTATTTTTGATGTGTTTTTTGCTAAGATTTATTTGCTTTTCCATAGATTTACTTTCACCCATTGTAGATGCATTCATAATCCCTCATATTGCAACTAGCATCGCTTGATGGAAAATTTCTCGGACACCTTTTCATAAGATTACGCCCCTAGATTGACACATATAGATCAAGATGAAATTCATCATAAATTGTTAATTCTTCCTTATTATTTTCCCCAGTGTTTCTCTATCAAGAATAATAGTTCAAAATAATGTACCTAAGCTAAACAAGAAGAGGAAAGTGATGATTGAAAATCTAGAGATATCTCTATGATAAGGAGCTGAGAAAGAAATTCCTCTACAGATTATTGAAGGATAAGGGGAGGATGTAACCAATAATGACGATGATGAGGGAAAAGGTAAGGCAATAGTGGTTGTCAAGCTACATGCTAAGAAGGGAAAATAAATTGTTATTGCCAAACCTAGTGTAAAGAAGAATCTTAAGAAAGTGGTAACAAATGCCACACCTATGCCACCTAGGTTCACAAGGAAGAGAACAAGGGAACCTATTGAAGTTTCCCAGGCCCAAAAGAAAGGAATTATGAAGATCATCAAGCCTGTGCTAGTCATAAGCTCAACAAAGAGGAAGTCCACTACTGTGGAAGTTGAGCCAAGCAAACAAGAAAAGAAATCAAGAAGAAATCTCATTGTGAAAAAAGAATATGAAGATGATCACATTGAAAGGACCGAGTCAGAGGACCTAAGTCAATTCAAGGTGGCAGTACACAAGGAGCCTCAAAATATTGGTGAGATATGTGATAACCTTAGAAATACTATAGGATAATCAGGTTTTCATTACATTAAATATAAAAAATTGAGCAAAGAAAATAAGATAAAAGTAGAAGAGGTTGTCATCAATATGATGGTAAATTTTAAGCATACATCTATAGAGTTAGGGATTTCTAAAGAATTGTATAATAAGATTGATGAAAAGTGGAAGTTTTCTCTAACCATTGAACGAAAAATAAGGGAAGTCACACTGGCCCAAATTATGTATGAATTAAATAAAATTGAGATATGTTTATGTTCGAAATTTGATTGAAAAGATCATTTTTGAAGAATGAAGAAGATTGATTGCAAAGAGGGAGATTGTTGTTAAAGAATGTTTTCAATCATTGTTTTGTCATTGATGTCAAACCCTCTATTTGCTAGGATGACAATTGCTTACAAGATCCAAGTACTATCACTTAGTTGATTGATGAAGAGGATTTAATCAACAAGATGTAACAAGAGTACCTAAGGGAAAGGTTGAGTTATGGTTTTGTAATGATGTGTAAGGATCAGTTAAGACAATGGTTAAATGATGTATTGATAACATACTTGAAGATATAGAGGTTGGCCACACTTAGAAACATTGGAGGAATAAGTTGCAACAAGGTTGACTGCAAAGCTTAACTAAGTTCTTTAGTGAGTGTCGAGCAAGCTAGTTTAAGCCAAGCAAATTTTCAGATGGAGCTGAGCAAATGAAAAATCTAGTGTGTGCCAAGTGATATAGGAGCTGAGTGTGTTCAGGTGCCGAGCAAAGTAATAGGTGTCGAGCATCAAAAAAACTTAAAGGATGCCGAGTGAATCCACAGTAGGTGCCGAGCATTAGTAAAACATAGTTAATGTTGAGAAACACAGTATGTGCCGAGCACCAAAATTTCAATAGTGCTGATCTACTGCATTATTGGAAATGTCAAAGATTCTTCAAATTTGAGCTAAACAAGTTGTTACCTTGAATTTTGTGAACTAGATGGAGGATAAGGATGATGAGTTGGTGGCACAAAAATTTATGCAATCCATTTTCGAGCGAATTCAAGAGGATTCTTCATGATGTTTCTAGAAGAAATAAAATATGGGTTAGATTCAATGAATCCTACCTAATCCATTCAAACTAAAATTAAAGGAGGGAATAATCAAGCGGCAAAAGCAATTCCAAACTTCTATTTAAGGAGTCATAGAACAAGAAGCAAGAGTTGCTGATGTTTCAAATTGCAAAGTGGTTGAAGGTGTCGAGGAAAAGGCATCTAGGAGAAGGAAGAATAGAGCATAGAGACTCTGCTTCAATAAGTGGTTAGAGAGAAGATTGCACTGGTATATCAAGCATGGAGACTCAAGTAGACAAATCTTGAGAGGAGTGTTCATGCTTGAAGCTACTGAGTAACAAAATGCTCAATACCAGAATGAAAGTACTCAAATAATCTAAAGATTAGCCAATTCTCATAATCAATTACACAAGTAGATCATCTAGACCCAACTTCAATGAAACCTAGGATGGTTTCCTACTCTTTAGGCTTTGATAAATGAAGGTGGGTGAACCTAGGGATGATTCTAAAGCAAACTATTGCATGAAATTATCTTAGTTTCATTCTAATTTTCATCTTCTACCCTTAGGCATATACACAGATTATCAATTTCTTTAAAGCTCTCAAATCTATATGCATCCCCTATAAGTAGATCTAGTCGTAAATCTCCTATAGTTAACAATGATTCTTGGAATTAGAAGCTATCTAAGACTCAAAAAACTATATGTAAATGAGTGCTGACTAGAATTACAACCTTGAACAAAAATAGAATAAGAATAATTTTGAATTTATAATAGTTTTAACATGTAGAGGCAGAAATTATTTCTCAATCATCTCTGATTTATAAGACCAGTACCTTATCCATTGGGCACAAAGAATTACTAATTGGAAGGGGACCTTGTTCAATTAGCTTGTAATTTAATTTGTCAACTATAATCACCTATTTCCATTCTTACATGATATCCTCTTCATAAACTCATGAATTCTACTGATCTATTGAAGCATTTACATAATTCATTGAATTAAAAGCAATAATATAACCAATATACACCCCATCCAGAATGCATTCAATCAAATGAACATTATCCAAATGATCTCAAAATTGATAAACTCATGAAAAGGAGACAGAAAATAGTGACATAGATTTGGTGAAAGTATCCCTTTGTATTATCCTTTTTGCTGACTAATACAATAACCAATAAGAACTCAGTAAAGAACCCAGAAGATCATATTGGTTCTGCATTTCTATTTGTTATCAGAAGAGTACATGACTAAAAATAAACTCCAAACAACTACATAAGACTGGATTGAATGTAATTTCTTGAAAATTGGAAAATATACAAAAAATTTGGACCCCCACAATGCCTTGAAAAATCATTTATATAACATGAGTTGCAACAAGAAAAGGGCAATTGTGATTGATAGGTGTCCTTTCACAACAAATTCAATATAACAACCTTTTCCAAAATAACTAGACACCTTTTTTCAAGAGAAACAAAGAAAGACAGTTACAAATGATAGGTGGAGCATTAAATCTTTAACTTTATCTTTTTCTTTAACTGCTTCCTATTGGTAGGGCCTTGATTTTTGTGATTGCTTCCTAAACAATAACTTCTCTTTTGGTGGGCCACTCGCAAGTCTTAATTGTTGCTAACTCACCAATAGATTTCTTCCATCTAGCATTAGTAATCACCTTTCCTTCCACAGTAAACCTATTCATTTCAGTTTCAATCTTGAATAGGGTGTTAATAAGTTCATTAAAAACAAACTCATCAATATCATCTTGGAAAATGGATGCCACCTGTGGCAAGTCTACAATATGGTCAAAAGAACTAGACCGTTCATTGAAATCCCTTACTTTGCTATCAGAATCAAGAACGGAATCAATCAAAGAATAAAAACCACTTGTTAATACTTTCATTTTATTTTGCATGGCTGCCAACTTCCCTGTGAAAATTTGCAATTGGTCTTTTACCTTGTCCATACCCTCCTTTACAACAATAACTTTATCTGGGAGATTTGGCTTCTTGGCTAACAAGGGTATTAATCTATCAAAGAATTGCATATATGGTCCCCATTGTTGAAAAATTGGCTCAAGCCATCCAATTGCATCCTTGCATACCAGCTTTGCAAATTGTAGACTTATGAATGCATTATAAGTATCTTGAGATATTCTTTTCAAAGTGCTTATTCTATGGCTTAACACATTCATCATAATACTTTTCTTAGTTATATTGTTCAATTTAGGAGCCTATGTTTCCACATTTACTACAGGTATTGGCACTGTTACCCCTATAGGCATCTCCTCTATTTGGGCCTTTGCCTCTATAGTGCACCTTTCTTCTTCTATCTTCCTAGGTGCATCTACTATCTCAATTGCTGCCTTGAGTTGCTCCTTGAGGGATATTATTTCTGCTTCCAGATTTTGAATTTTCCCCTCCAACTCTTCTATTCTTTATTTTTGTACATGGCTCATTTTGCGCCTTCTTCATACATCTTTCTAATGTCAAGGAACTCATTGTACATTGTAGCTAGCTTATCCTCAATTTTATCCACCTTTACCTCATTCATGAGAGGAGAGTGTTTAACCAAGCTAGAGATCTCTTTCTCAGTAGTGTTCTCTAATGTCGACACAATCATATTGCCCTATGTAGTTTCCTGTATATCCATCATTTTGGGCTTTTTGGTGTCAGGGGCCACACTGCATACTAGTTTTTGTATTTATGTTAAATCCATACCCTCTCTGTAATCCTTCACTGCTAGTGGCTTCATAGCTTATGGCCTTGTCTTGTCTTCTCATTTGGTCTAGAAAAAAAGCCCTCTCAATATCCCAATGTGGTATTATAATCATACCACTCCTATGTACTAACTCCCTGGCTTCTGCAGAGGTCATTGTTTCACTCTCAGGATCATAAGCTAATAGTTTTTCAACTAACTCATTGTTCTTCTCTAGATCCTCTCTGGGCATAAGACTCAATGTGAGCTCATTTTGTTTTATTTTGTAGAAAACTTTTAAACTCTGATGATTTAATAAAATCATCATCTTCCATAAACTTTTCAAATTGAATGAGCCTGTCATGCAATCTTGATGTTGCAATCTGAAGATCAATAGAGGCCTTTCCTGCCTCTGTAGCCCTTTGATGTAAATAATTTTGCCTAATATTAGAAAAATATTCACTATTTCCTGGCATCACCTCTAAGGCTCTTCTTACTACCCTCTCCGGGATGTGCATTTTCTTTTGCCTTTTGTTTCCTTTGGGCACCCAAGCTGAAGTTGATGGTTGCTTCTCTTCCAACTTAATCTCCAATTGTACGTTTGGCTCAAGAGATTCTCTATTTGCAATGGCTTCCTCTCCCTCTAGCTCATGTGGCATTTGTGACATGATATAATCAAAATTATCCACCATTTTTCTTAGGTTACCAAGGTATGGAACCTCTGTATAAAAATCCTTAAAGTCAAGGTTGGTCCTTTTTAAGGCCTCCTCTACTTTCCTTATCTCTTCATATTTCCTTAATAGCTCATCAGCCTCTCCTGTTGCTACTATGTTGGCAATTAAGTCCTCTACAGGGATTGGATTGCTTGAGGCAAGATGTATCCCCTAATAGCCTTGACCTCATTGGTAATGTAGTTGTCAGGGTCATACATCCTATAGGGCCTAGTAGAAAATTTTTATTGGCCTAGGTACTCACTCAACTCATCATATGCATTCTTTCCTATCTCAAAATCTCCAACTTTAAAGGTTCTACAGACAAAAGTAGGCTTGTATAGAGAAGGAGGGATCATTTCTTTATTCATTAATAAAAACTGCCAAAAGAATTCAATAATAGCTAACCTAGGGGGTAAATATTTAGGTAGAAGGTGAGGAGGTTGTGGGCATGCATAGACTCTCATCAGTGTGCACTATTTAAACAAAAAGATGCTTCCCCAGTTATGATCTAATTTGGTTTTCTTGTCTAAGAATGAGGGCCTAAGAAAAGTCTTCGAAATATTTGGTGCCCTAAAGAAAGTATGGTCTAATTGCCTCATGATAACATAACTGAATAAATTGAAAAACATAAGGGCATTTGAATAATAAAAGTTTTTGTCCCAAATTTGAGTCCAAAGTTGCATAGGTAACTCACCAAATTCATCATTGGTTTGATCAATGAAGTCTAGGCTGATGTAACCAATGTTGTGATATAGAATAAGGTGCATTAGCAATGAGTAATGATGGAAAGTGAAATTTTGCATTTCTCCCTTATTTGCACTGACAAGCTGATTGTGCATGTTGTCCATGATAAAGGCTACATACTCATACTCTTTATGGTGGAAAGGGTCCTGCATATCACATGCCAACAAGAACAAGGAACCATAAACACAATCCTCTGCACCATCACTCTCTAGAACTTTGTGTAGCCCATATATTGCGTTCTTGAAATAATTCTTGAATCTGCTCAAGGGAAAAACATCCTCCACTTTCCTTGGAATCATTCCTCCCTTTTTCACACTATAAGGGATATGGGGCAACATGACATTGTTTACAAAGTAGGTCTTATTACTCCCAAATTTTCTCTTTAGGTCTTCAAGATGAATAGGCACATCCATCTTCCCTTCATATCCAAATCCTTCTATAAAAGAAGTTCTATCTAGTGTGCATAAAAAACTCCCATTATGCCTTTGAAATGTCCTAACTAGATTGAAAGAATTTATCAATGCTTTCAACAGGTCTACATCAACAAATACCTCTGGAAATATTAGTTTTTCCATGTTTTTGTTCCATGGGTTACAGACTAACATCTTTTCTATTATGTTCTAGTAAAAATATAAAAATAAGTTGAAACCATAAATTCTAGGACACTGTGCATCCCTAACCATGAAATACGGGTCTCTAAAGATGTGGTCGTTAGCTGAGATAGCATTTGACGACCCTGGAAGAAGTTTTAACCAATTTTTGGCATGTTTGTTGGGCTTCCTAACCCTTGATTTCTTCTCAGTCTTAGCAGTACTCTTCTTTCTTTTACCTTCTACTGTGACTTCTACCACATCATCTCCTTCGTCTTCAATCTCAACCTCTTCTTTAGGGACTTCTTTGACTTCTTTGTCAGCCATCTTTTTTGCAAATTATAGTTTGAATCCTTACACAACAACATAGAAATCACGAAGCTATGAATGCTTGAATAAAAGTTTCAAAGCAAGTACAAAATTTCTTCAGAGTGGCAATATTATGGACATTCAATCAAAGACTTATGTTTTAATGATTCAATCCACAAGCTTATAATTAATTCTACATGCACAAGCATTTAATACCACCTTTGTAGGCTGATAGCAAGGGATATTAACCATGAAATTTGATCTTGATGTCCTTTTCAATGTTTTATTTTACTTGGCTATGGTGATTTTGTCCTTTTCTAAATTGGTATGACACTTAAACAACTTTCTTTTCAAATTTTGGTCTTCTGTTCTTACATTGAGTCAAGATCTCCAATCTTTGTAACCTCAGAGACACCCTTGGCTAGCCTTTACGCTCCCTTGATGAGACTTTAAAACATCGCAAGCATAGAAGCATTAGGGATTTCAAACACTACCTTGAAACTTCCTTTATGCCTTTAGGAGACCCTTTATACCATAGAATCTCAAGCCCTCGCAACTGACATCCTCACTCTTACACATCAAACATTCCTCATATGAGTGTAAAACTCTTGCTGCTATCTTCTCTTTACCTTTTACACTCACAAGCACATGTATTAGTAGAAACTTTGAAAGTTTCCTTCACGTTGCTCCACTCACTTCATTACCCATGGCATTGTAATGCTTCTTATCTTTTCTCTATTCCTCCTTTACGTTCACACGAGTTACCCTATCCTCTTAAGACTGGAAAGCTTCTACAGATGGCATTCTACTCTTACATTTTTCCTCTCTCATATAAGCATAAAGCCTTGTATTCATTTCTTCACATTTCCTTTTATGCTCATATGCTTAGACCTAACTTGTAACCATGGAGAAAGGATAAAATAGTTCTTCGTTCATATGCTTATGTTGCAAGTGTAAAGGCGTAATGATAAAATTTTACTTTTCACTGATCAACGACCCAAATTGCAGCAAAAAAAAAAGGAAATAACATCACCATTGATTTTTAGCATGTGCAAAATTAAGAACTTAAGTTGTCTGCCATGCGAGTTGGGCCCATCTGATGTTTGTGACATGTCACCATTTGATTCGCTTACACCAAGGCCCATATGACAACTCAACAGGTCCTACTTCAAACAATCGCTATTACAATCTAGCTTTATGGTTGTTCAAGAGCCCAAGAAAAGTATGCACGTAAATACAACTGAATATCACTTTCGCTCCTACGCATTCCTTTTACCCGTAGAACCATAAAACACTTTATGCATTCTTACAAACCATTCCTTTATGCCATGCCAAGGTATTACGCTCTTATGTCATCCATTAGTATGTAGATGCATAGATCTCAACTCAACACTGTTCTGCTCAACCGTTCCATTGTTCACCGTAAAGCCGTAAAACCGCTTTCAAAGCATGAAAAAGCCTTTACATTTCTTCACTCAAAGACCAAATGTATGATTGGGGAAACTCTAAATGAACTATTTTACTATTATGAAAGACAAAAGTGTATGCCTGTAAAACAAAACTTCTTTATGCTCTTACACTGCACTATAAATGTGACCATGGAAACAAGAGGAAAAAAGGTATTTCGCTCTTACGTGAAACCCTACACCATAAGACCATAAAAGGAAAAATTTTAAGTGCTTTTCAAATATTCTCAAAAATTTGAAAGGAGACCTAGGGTTTTTCACACTTAGGCTATTTTAATGACTGCATTGAGAGACAAACCTTGAGAATTTAATAAAATTTGACAACACATGAATCAGGGCACAACTAGGGTAACCTAAAAATATGAAAATAATGAGGAATGAAACCCTAATCTACAAAATGAAATGACCTAAATGATTTTTTCACCAAAATTTTAGACTTTTTCTATACTATGAAAAATCGGACCAACAAAGAGTACAAGTTGTTAGAGTTGCAGAGACTGAAAGCCAGACAATGTTATGAGATGAACTGTGATTTGTAATCTGCAAGATAAGTTTTGAATTGTAATCAGGTCAAAAAACCTTATTGTTACTCTCTAGTAATTGTATCAGTTAGGGTAAAATCCTATGGGCTTTGGTTGGTTTAAAAGCCATTTGTAAATCCTTTAACAGGGTGGCATTTCAAGTGAATGTTCTAAAGTCCTCTAACCAGGCCCACTTCTAACAGGGTGGTTAGATCCTTTAACTAGGTCACATTTAATAGTGTGTTGTAGCCTTTAATAGAGCAAGCCTTTCACAAGGCATCACTTCAGAAGAGTGAGAATTGAGTAGCATGTTATTGGTGGTTTTTCCCAAATTAGGTTTCCACGTAAATCATTGTGTTATGTGTTGATCTTTTATGTGTTGTGATTGCATGTTGATTTACGGTAACTTTTTAAGTAGGAAAGTTTAAGCTTGGATGAATGAAAAATTTAAATAGGCTTGATGAAAAAGTTTAATTGGACATTTGGACCCTAAATAACTGATTCACCCCCCCTCTCAGTTATTCTAAAGAATTTCTAATAGTTTAGCTTTGAGAGAATACATAAATAAGTTTGTACCAAAGAGAAGAGCATATTTGATATTAAAAAAAAGATAGAAAGTGTTGTTGAAGAGACAAAAATTGCCTGGAAGAAGATTTATGGTATGGTGCCTGTCGATGATGATCAAAAGGATGAGGAAGAAAAAGATGACCAAGAAAATATTGAGCTAGACAACACCAAATATTTTGATGAAGGACAAGTTAATATTGTTGATACTTTTAATAACTTGGTACAACTAAGTGAAGGGAAGAAAAAGACTATGACTATTGATGATAAACCCAACAATAGTCATGTTAAGGAAGTCATAATAGATAAAAAGAAAGTGTAATCCATGTTCAAATTGAGTATGTGTAGTTGCGAGCCCATGCAAAATTGATGGACCCTAACCCTATATTAGTGCAAATTAATTATCCAAAGATTGAAACACAAGTGGAAAATAAATTGCTTGAACTTTCATCTACTCCTATTGTTATATCAAGTGAAGTTGATAGCTAGGGTAATGTACAAGTTGGTGTTACCAAGCAATAGAGTGTGCTAACCAATACAAGAGAAACCAAATTAGTACCTACATAGATAAATGAAGCCACTAAGGGAAGAGAAGGGGATGAGAAGAAATATGAGAGCTGAAATATTAAAGAAGATAAATCTACTACAAGTCAAAGACCACTATCCTTAGGACCTCAGATTGAGGGAAGTAAGGAGCCATGCCAATTGAGTTTTGCTAGTGAATTCCAAATAGTTGAAATTGTTGGTGTAAATAAGTATTTACTTATTACACTTACTTAAGTTTACTTAGGTTAATGCATTATTTAATTATTTTGCATTATTTTATTATTATTTTAGGTGAGACACTTAGGAGTTTGTGTACTCTCATTGAGTTACACAACTCTAATTATGCACATGGTGTCTACAACACATGAGTTTGCATCATTCATTGAGTTGTCATGTTGACAACATAGTTATCTACACTCCTCATTTAGCACATGTTGTCTACACCACTTATTTGCGTGCTACACCATTGTAGGCTTATCCTTACATCATCACACTTAATCTCGTGCTCAATGGAGGATAATCCATATATGGTGGACATGTGTGTGGTTGTATGACATATCATGACACTGACTTCTATGCATTCTAGAAGCTCTCACGAGGCCTTTATATACAAGCACTCCTAATGTACTCTCAAGCAGTTATATTGAATGAATATAGTCATTCTGACCATACTCTATCTATTTTGGTCTATTGTGTGCTTATGTTGAGTTCTTTAGTTCTTGGGTGAATTCTAGCCTAAGCCAAATTCTTACATGGTATTAGAGCTGAGGGAGATTCTCATCACATAGCCGTTCAAGACTGTTCATGCTTTAGCACCTCGACACAAATTTAGAGGATCTACAAATTAGGAGCGTCTAGAGCCAGATCTGACCTCATTGTTACATCCAGAGTGTCGATTCGATGAAGATCGACTATAAATTTGCTTATATTGGGTGAAAGTTGATCGTGAGGCAAATTTTTTTTGAAAATCGAAACCTGAAGGCCCCGATTTGCAATACGGGTATGATTATTTATTTGATCTGATTATCATTTTTTTGGATAAGAATTTCTTTGTTATTTTCAAAATTATTTTTTGGATTAATTGTCCTAGCAGAGAATTTTTTTTTGCCGAACTAGGCAGTGACACCCTGGCTCGGCTTTGTATTTTGGCGAATATATTTTATTATTGTAGGGATTATTATTTTAGGTG
Organism: Cupressus sempervirens; assembly: GCA_028749045.1. NCBI lineage: Eukaryota > Viridiplantae > Streptophyta > Pinopsida > Cupressales > Cupressaceae > Cupressus > Cupressus sempervirens. The sequence continues at coordinate 123,161,774 of CM053791.1, read as the reverse complement.
GGCTATTCATTATATAAATTAGGTACTGCACATTGTGCAACCATATTGCAATGGTTCAATCATTTACTCATGGGCTGAGCCTTAACCATTAGACAAGCAAGCATAGAGTCAAATTCTAGTAGTGCCAAATGGACTGGGCATAATTCCTTTGGCAATGCATTTGCATTGAATCGACAGCTATTTGTTTTTAAACTGTCGCAAAACCCACCACGTAGGCAATGTGGGACTAAAGTCCCTGCCACAAATTTAAATTTTGGCAACAACAAAACAAATACAACAACTAGAATGACATGCAACATGCCTGCAACAATCCACGAGGAAGCTCTCCTAGACATGCAGTTTTTTTTCATTAGCTGCCACAAAGAATCATTTGCCCCTGTGTAATCCACGCTGTAATCCCAAATAGCCACATGACAACTGAGTTTGCAGAAACCTGTCACCTATGTGGCAAATAGAGTTAGAAAAATTGTATAGCTTCTATACCCACATAGTCACTCAAACATGTTGATAAATCCATACAGTCTGTATGATCCGTACAGTATAGATTGGCATGTCACCTACCATGTCAGCCGAGTCACAAATTTATGCTAACGTCATCTTTTCAATAGCTTAAAATTGATGACCATCTAGACGTAAAACCTACCCAATTTAGAACTACCATGATGGTCATATGAATATCAAATTTAACCCATGATTTGCTGATGCAACCCCTCTCCAGATTGATTTTGGTTTTTGTAGTTCAAGTTCGAGAGGCCATAACTCGGACATCTAGACTCCAAATCAGGTGCAATTTTTTTTAAAATTGGGTATAATTTTCTAAATTTTTTAGTAGTGCAGCTATTTTCTTATTTTGGTGCAAGGATTGTTTAGAAATTGCATTTTTTGGTGATTGTACTTGCATAATCTTACATTTTTCAACTTCAAATGCTTCGTACGGGCACATCTAGAGTCGAAAACAGGTTATATATTTTTTGAAAGTACATTATTTTTTGTCTACTTCCCAGATCTACTATTAGATTATAGGGTTTGTGGACAAAAGTGTCACTTTAAACAATAGGGCTTTTCTTTGCTTTATAATGCTTCAAAATTGTAGCACATTGTAAAGCTTCAGTTTTGTACCCCATTAAGAGGTTGTAACAAGAAAAATCAGAAGTCCACAAAGGCTAAAATTGGTAAGTGGCCTATTGTAATCACACTAATGATAAAGTGCCCAAAGCATCTATTTTGGAGGGGTTTCTTGATTTAGTGAAAAGGGGGGGTGTTCTTGGTGTTGTGTTCTCTCTTTTTTGCACTTTTCTTTCATTTTCTATATTATGGGAAACTTTAAGTTTCCTAAATTAACTCCACATAACTATGCTACGTGGTCAATCAAAATGTGGTATCACTTAAAGAATAATGGAGTTTCACAATATGTAGATGGTACTCTTCCTAAACCAACAAGTGATAATGTTTCAGCAAGTGATATTTTAGATTGCGTAGCAATGGATAGAAAAGCTCTAGGTGATATATGTTTGGGCATTGATGATAAGATCATTTATCAAATCAAGAAGTGTACTACATCCAAGGAAGCTAGGGATACCCTCAACAGCCTATATGGTAAAGTGTCTAAAGAAGATGTGTTCAAAATTGAAGATGAGCTTGGATCCTTAGATCCTAAGTCATATGACTCAATCTAGGATTTCATCATCAAGGTAAATGAACTAAGGACAAAGCTTTCTGATTGTGAAAGTTCTATCAAAGATGACAGACTGATCTATCTCATCCATAACAAGCTGCCATCGAAATATTCCACACTTGTATCTTCTTTTAACACTTCAAAGACTACCTTAGGCTCTACCTACAAGAAAATCACTTTTGATTAATATGCTAAACTATTGGATGATGAAGAAAAGAAGTTGAAATCAATGGGGGTTCTCAAATCACCTCAGTCCAAAGCATTGGTGGCCAACAATGAGGGTGTTCAAAATTCAGCTGCACAATCTTCAAATAAAGGAAAGGGTAAGAAGAAATGGAAGAGCAAATCTAAGGATGCAGAAAAGACAACACCAAAATCCAATCAACAAGGAAAGTCCTCAAAATCCAACAAGAAAGGGGACACCGATAAGGAGAAGAAGAAGTGTGCTTATTGAAAGAAATCGGGTCATGAAGAGCATGAGTGTTATCTTAAAAAGATTGATTAGTTGACCAACATCATGAAGAAACATAATGTTTCATTTCCTAATGCTTACAAGGATAAAGGGTGGTCTTTAGATTCAAAGGGAAAAGGGCAAGCACTCATGGCTAATTCAAACTCTTCAAAGGAATGGATATTTGAATCAGGTGTCTCATATCACATGAGTTCTTCAAAGGAGGATTTTTCTTCATTGAATCACTAAAAGGTACTACACATCTTCATGGGAAATGATAGCAAAATGGAAGTTGAAGGAAAAGGAAATGTGGAAATGGAAAATGGAGAGTTTCAAGAGGTTCTCTATGTTCCAAACCTAAGTTCAAATCTCCTTTCAATCTACTGAATCACTCACCTCGGAGATGGACATAGAGTTGAATTCCTTCTAAACTCAGTAAAATTACATAGTCTCAAAGATAATTCCTTGGTTGTAGTGGGGAAAGTGAATGACAACAAAAGTTTTTACTCTTTCTCTCATTTTGTACCTAAGTCTCCTTCAAAGGCCTTGTTATCTCAATCCAATTCAAAGATGCAATTATGGCATGAGCGGTATGGTCATCTTGAATTCCACTATCTTCAACAACTTTACACAAATTGAATGGTGAAAGGTCTACCTCAAATCAGCTTTTCTAAGGGTGAGTGTTCAAAAGATTAAGTAGATATGCATTCAAAAGGGAAGTTATAGAGAGGGAATTCTTCAAGAGCACCAAGTGTTCTATAGATGGTTCACATGGTATTAGCAGGTCCTTTTGCATTCAGCCAGGGTTGCTACATACTTACTTTTGTTGATGAATTTTCAAAGTTCACTTGGGTCTACTTTCTGCATAACAAGAATGAGGTATTGGACAAATTTCTAGATTTCAAGACTCATGTAGAATGGAAATCTAGAAAGGCCATCAAAGTACTCCAAATGGACAATGGAAGCATATATATGAACAGAAGACTTATGAACTTTTGCAAACTCGAGGGAATTGATCTTCAGACTCCATCAGCATTCAATCCACATAAGATAGATGTTGCAACACTGAGGATTAGGACTCTCAAGTCTATGGCAAGTTGCATGATTCATGCCAAGTCTCTTGAGCCATCATTAAAAGTTGAAGCAATCTCAAGTGCCACTCACATTCTTAATCATTCTCCTCATCCAGCCTTAGATGGAAAAACTCCTTTTGAGGCATGGTGTGGAAGAAAACCTATTGTGACACACTTCAGAGTGTTGAGTTGTCCTACATGGGAAAAGATATCTTCCAGGGGATGCAAGGAATAGTCATCTTGGATTTGTACTTTTTTTGGTTATGAAGATGGTGTGAAGGCATATAGACTTCTAGATCCAGAGACACATCAGATATTTCTGGAGAAGGATGTATACTTTGAGGAAAGTTCTCCCAGCTTGTCCTCTACTCCTCGCCACACATCATACAGTGTGGAAACTGATAGTGATTTCAGTGATAGTGCTTCAATAGATACAGACATGTGGGGTTCTATTGATAGTTACAGTGAGAGGTTAGTACATCAGTTCACTCCACATGCATACATAGCCACAATGATAGGTCCAACACAACAGTGTACATCCAATCTTCTAGGTACAAGTTTAGTGATAGATTTGGGAGATAGTATTGATGATCTACCTCTTCTTCTTGATGCAACATTACCTTCTTTAGTTGTTACAAGGGTTTCATCTGAGTCTCTTGTTCATTCTCTACATGATCGATCCTCATAGGTTGAAGTGATTGTGGATACTTATGATCAACAGTTGCAACAAGGTTCTTCATCAGTTGTAGAGATAGACAATTCTTTGGGATAGGTTCTTCAGCCAGTTGAGCAGGTTTTAGAGACATCACTTATCCATGGGATTCTTTCCACATGCAGTGGAAGTGTCTCATTTGTACCCTTGGCATTATTTCTTCCTAAGGGGAGGAACACCATTCTGCAGTCTTGGATCAGCTTCTTCATCGGAGCAGTCACTATTTAGCATTCTTCTTTGTTGGGGGGGGAGCCCATCCCATCTCTCTTCCTCTTCTCATCATTCTCTTATGTATATATTGGATGTATGTCGTAATGGGGGGGTCTTGATTACTCCATCCATCCATGTATCCCTATTTATCTCTCTTTTTGAGGGAGGGTTTTTCCCATGAGGTTTTCCCTCTTTCCCCACTTTATGGGAGATTGCATATCATTATGTACATGGGTACCTAACATGGCCTAGTAGTCGAGACCCATTTTGCATTGCATCCTAGATTTCGTAAGCTTAAGGGCATTCCCCTAAGTTGCACTTAAGGGGGGTGTTGGTGTAAATAATTATTTACTTATTACATTTACTTAAGTTTACTTAGGTTAATGCATTATTTAATTATTTTGCATTATTTTATTATTATTTTAGGTGAGACACTTAGGATTTTGTGTACTCTCATTGAGTTACACAACTCTAATTATGCACATGGTGTTTACAACATAGGAGTTTTCATCATTCACTGAGTTGTCATGTTGACAACATAGTTATCCGCACTCCTCATTCAGCACATGTTGCCTACACCACTAATTTGTGTGCTACACCATTGTAGGTTTATCCTCACATCATTGCACTTAATCCCATGCTCAATGGAGGATAACCCATATCTGTGGACATGTGCCTGGTTGTATGACATATCATGATGCTGACTTCTATGCATTCTAGAAGCTCTCCTAAGGCCTTTATATACAAACACTCCTAGTGTACTCTCAATAAGTTATATTGAATAAATATCAACATTTTGATCATACTCTATCTATTTTGGTCTACTGTGTGCTTGTGTTGAGTTCTTTAGTACTTGGGTGAATTCTGGCCTAAGACAAATTCTTATAGAAATCAAGAAAAAACAAGATGAATTTGTACAAAATATAGGTACAATTGTAAGTTTAGAAAAAAATAAGATGTGAGGTGTGAAAAGGATAGTTGTGATGACAATAGAGTCATACAAGCTAAGTCTAGTGGTTAAAATCCAAAGTTTACTAGTAACTATGCTGAGCTCCAGCACACTAGACTTCAAAAGCAAGAGGTTGAAGAATAAGGTGAAATACTCACCTCAAGTAATAAAAAGAAAAACTATCACACTAGATGAAGTGATAGTGATTCCAATTGGGACACAAACAACTTAATGCATGATCAGATGAAGAAACTTTAGGAGCTATTAGCAAGAAAGACAAGGTAAGAATAAATGAGAAGAGAACAACAATAGAAAGAGGTATTGTATGAGATCAAGGACATATTACTTGGCACAATTGTTGCTGATAACCTAGATGAGAAAGCTCTAATAATTGAATAGTTGGTTCAAATATCAGAGAAATTAAATGATCCTGACATTGACAGAAATGAAAGGCTTATGCAATGGCCTAAGAGAAAGTTTGAGAAAAAGGTGATGTAAAAGATTGCAACAGAGATTGTTGTAAGACAGGTAGAGCTTTCTAAACTTATAGATAATTTGGAGAAGGTAGTACAAAATGTACATATACTATTTAGAAAATTATGTGATGTTCCCTATTTATAAAAGAAATAAGAGCACAAATGGATAAAAATAATTTTGATTTGTAGTATAGTGCAAATACACTGAACATGGAAGAAATTTCTAGTTCAATTCACATTCATAAATTTTTATTTTTGCGAGGGAGACAAGTTAAGTTGCAGATAGAAGACAACATAGTAAGAGTAAGGCTCATTTCAATTCAAGCTAATTTGACACCTCACTTGGAGGTAATGTAGAGATATTTGCAAACTGCTAGAGAGATAGTAGATAGTGATTCTAATCTCTCTATAGAAGATACTATAGTTGATTTAACAAAAAAAATTGAGATTGAAATCCAAGCATTAGATTGTATAAGGACTTCATGGGATAGTAAATTAAAAATGATTTTGTAGATTCACAAACCATTTTTAGACAAGTATGGTTTGACCCCAACTCTCCAACAATAGCTATGATAAAAATAAGGGGGGAATATGATGCATGGTTAATGGTCAAACAATTATGCAGGTATATGTGTATATGATTTTTTTTAAAAATATTTTTGGAGTAATGCTCAGAATGTGTAAATAAATAGTTTTGAGAAATATTTTGAAAACTACTATAAGAATTTACCTTAGGGAAAAATGATGCCAAGATTAAGAAGCTCAACCACTAGCACAATATGGACCAATAATGGATGATAATAATAACAATAATGAGAATGAATATCATATGAATAAACACTAGAAGTTCCTATATATAAAGGCATCTAGAATGACTAGGAGTCAACAAAGTGATAAGCCTCACAACTAAGCACATGTCTACCAAGAGTGGATTATCCTCCATTGAGCACAAGAGTTTGTGCAATGATGAGAGGATAATCTTACATAGTTTTATCTTGTAAAGAGATGTTGTAGACACCATGTGCTCAATTGGAGTGCAAACAACTATGTTGTCTACATGACAACTCAGATGAATATGCAAACTCCTGTGTTATCAACAAGACAACTCATATGACTACACATACTCATAGGTGTCTATATGATAATGAATTTAACCAAAGTAAACTTAAGTAAAGTGTAATAATAATTAATTATTTACACTAACACTCCCCCCCTCCTTAAGTGCAACTTATGGGAATGCACTTAAGCTCACAAAATTATGATGAAAATGAATGATGTATCTCGACTACTAGGCTAGGTTAGTTACCCATGTACAAATGCAATGCTCTACATAAAATGCAATGCAATGAAATGAAATCTCTTTGAAAATGGAGAAATAGGGAAAACTTCATCAAAATAACCCTCCCCAAAAAAGAGAGATAAGTACAATACAGAAGAGAAGAGTCATGTGAGCCCCTGGTGAAATATCTTGTATCCCCAAGAGATCTCACAAATGAAGATACTTGACCTCAGTGAAGGGCTTGGTGAAGATATCTTCAATTTACTTTTCTATAGGGCAATACTACAATCCAATGACCTTCTCATGTATTAGTTCTCTGATGTAGTGCATATGAACCTCAATATGTTTGGTCCACTAATGTTGAACTAGATGTTTTGAGATCTTAATAGCACTCTGATTATCACAATGAATGACTGTAGACTATGGAAAGTCAAACCCAGACTCCTTTAGGATATATTTTAGCCATATAGCTTCTGTAGCTACAATAGTAATCCCTCGATACTCAGCCTCAGTCAAAGAAACAACAATAGTATTTTGCTTCTTACTCTGCCAACAAATGGGGCTGGAACCAAGATGAAACATGTAACCTAAAGTAGACTTGCGAGAATCAAGATCCCCTACATAGTTTGAGTCTATATAACTAACCAACTAAAGTCCAATACTTGCTGCATAATGTACCCCATGTGTCTGTGTACCCTATATATAGTGCAAGATGCATTTGGTGGCCTTCCAATGAAGCTTATGTGATTCTTGTATGAAGTGAGAAACCATGCCAACCAGTTGTTAGTACAATGTAGCATCAACAAGTGGAGTGGAACACTTGGCCTCTAATTTAATAATTGAAGGAAAGGGAGTAGGTGCAGGCTTATAATTGCTCATACAAAAGCAAGAAAGTAAATAAAGGAAATATTTGGGTTGATAAAGTGTGATCTTAGCTGAAGATTGTGTGATCTCAATACTAAGGAAATCATGAAGTAAACCCAAGTTTGTCATAGCAAATATGTCCTGCAAAGAAGTCTTAACACTGGCAATAATGGATGAAGTACTTCCTAGAATGATCAATTCATCTACATAAAGCATGAGCATCAAGTGTGCGTCATCCCTCTAAAGAATGTAGACATTCAAATTTTAAAGGACACTTGGTGAATCCTGCTGAGAGTAGGAAGGAATCCATCTTGGCATACCAAGCCCTAGGAGCCTCCTTAAGGCCATAGATAGACTTCCTCAACCTAAAAATCATAGTAGAATATTGTATGAATCCCTGAGGTTGCTCCATATAGATCTCTTCACGAAGATCCCTATTGAGAAAAACACTCTTCACATCCATCTGATGTACAACCCATCTCTGAGCTACAACTATAGCTAGTGTCAAACAAATGGAGTTCATCTTAGCTATCGATGCAAAGGTCTCACTATAGTCAATACTAATGGAAGAAGAAGAAGGAATATCCTCAACTGTTTGTGGACCCTATGAAGTTGGTGTCTTGTGAGTCAAAGTTGAAGGAATATTATCTTCAAAGTCACTATCATCAGTATCATCACTTTCCATAAAGGAGGAAGGAGGAGTTGAAGGAGCCAAACTTAGACAAGTTTCTTCAAAGTAAACACTCCTCTCAAAGAATATTTCATGTGTCTTTAGATCCATGAGTTTTTGTGCCTTAAGGTGGTCATGATATCTAACAAATATATAAGGTTTACTTTGAGGTTCCAATGCCTTCCATTTTTGTGGAGGTATCCTTGCCCATGCTGGACAACCAAAAACTTTAAAGTTTTTTACACTTGGCTTTTCTTCCACACCAAGCCTCAAAAGGTGTAATTCCATCCAAGGCCTTATGGGGACTTCTATTTTGGATTTAATTGGCACAACATATAGCTTTTGCCCAAAAAACTTGATTTAGAGACTTATGTTGTAGCATACAAGTGATCATCTCCTTATGGGTTCTATTCTTCCTTTCAGCAACACCATTTTGTTGTGGAGTGTATGTAAATGAATATTAAAGATCAATGCCCTCATGATTACAAAAGTATATAAACCTTGAGTTCACATATTCCCTTCCATTATCTGTTTGAAGAATCTTGATGGCTTTCCTTGATTGCTTCTGAACTCAAGCTTTGAAGGTGATAAACTTATCAAACACTTCACTCTTATGAGCAAGAAAGAAGACCCAAGTGTAGCATGAAAAGTCATCAATGAAGGTGAGAACATAGCAAGCCTTTCAAATGATGGTACTGGAAATGGACTAGCTACATCACTATGAACCAATTCAAGAACAACAATAACTCTCCAAGACTTCCCCTTGTCAAAATTCTCTTCGAGATGCTTTCCTGCTTCACAACCTATACATACACCCTTTGAATACTTGAATTTTGGTAGACCTATGACCATATCCTTGTTGCTAAGTTGTTGAAGGTAGCATTAATTGAGATGTCCAAGCCTCTCATACCATAATTTACTTTATGAATTTGAGTGGGTCAACAAGGCAAGGGAAGTGGACTTAGGCACAAAATGAGAAAAAGAATAAAGTCTGGTATTTTCCAATTGCCACCATAGAATCATCCTTTAGATTTTTCACCACAACTAAATTAGGAAGAACTCCACTTTGTTGCCACATCCATAGTGACTTATTTGGTAGATTGAAAGGAGGTTGGTGCTAAGGTTGGAAACATGAAGAACATCCTTGAAAACTCCATTGTCCAACTCAACATTCCCTTTTCCTTCAACTTGCACTTGCGTGTCATTTACCACATAGATGTAAGGTACATGTGATGGTTTCAAAGAGGAAAAATTCTCACTTGAAGCACCCATATGATGTGTAGCTCTTGAATCAAGAAACCATTCCTCATAATTGTTTGTACTTGTTACCAAAGCTTGTCCCTTATCTTTTGAAGTGGATGAAGATCCCTTATCCTTATAGGTATTTGGCACATCAATTTTATGTTTCCTCGTTATGTTTAAAAACTCATCAATTTTCTTATCCTTACACTCATGTTCATCATGATCATTTTTCTCACAATAGGCACAAGTTTTCTTCTCCCTTCTGTTGAAATTGTTCCCCTTCTTATTATTTTTGGAAAAAGACTTTCCTTGTTGTGAGGAATATTGGTGTGAGGAGAAAATTGATGTGAGGAGATGGATTGATGTGTGTCATCTTGTGGCTTAGCCTTCCATTGCTTTTGCTTCTTGTTGGAATTTTTACCACCTTGATTCCATTGATTAGCTACCAAGGCTTTGGTCTTGGAAGACTAGAGAATTCCCATACTTAATAACTTTTCATGTTCTAAGACCAACATTCCTGAAAATGATTCAAATGAAGGCTTAGTGAAGTCACTTCCCATTGTTAAACTGTGAGTATTATAATTGGAAACAAAAGTGGCATATTCAAGAGGGAGATGAGTCATATGTTTTATCAAATTTCCATCCTTGATGGGTACACCACAATCCTTAAGTTGTGCCCTATACATGTCTACTTGGGTAAGATAATCTTTGATGGTGTCAAAATTCCTAGGATCTAATTTGAGGAGAATGCCCTCAATGGTGTAGGCCATATCTTCATCTACTATCCCATACAATGCTTCAAGTTTATCCCAAAATTCTATTGGATTGTTAATATTCCTAATGTGATATTTGATAGAATCTGAGATATTCTTTAATAAGTTTCCTAGGGCCATTTCTTGTTTTGATGCCTAGTCTTCTTTATGAGACTCATCAGCATCATCATCAAGTTTCTTTGTTGCACTAGTTACATAACGTAGTAAACCTTTTACAACTAATGTTTCCTTTATCTTTTCTTTCCAAGTAGCATAATTATGTGGTGTTAACTTAGAAAAAGAACCCATAATGTAAAATAAAGAGCACAATATCAAGGATATGAAAGAACACAAGATACACCCCCTCCTTTTTCACTCAATTAAATAACCCCCCGCAAAATGAATGCTTTAGGAACTTTATACTTAGTGAAATTACAATTGGCACTTGTCAAAATGGACAAAAGTGGACTTCTAATTTTGCTATTTACAACCTCCTCTTGGAGTTCAAATTTGGTAGTTAGCAATGTTGCTCAGATATACAACAAGTTTGAAGTTTGATCAAAGTAATACAATGCAAAAAAGGACCTATTTCTGAAAGTGGTATTTATGTCCATACAAGCCTATAATCTATTTGCAGATCTAAAAAGTAGACAAAAAATTATGAACTTAAAAAAAAAAGGAGCCTAAATTTGTGTCTAGATGAGCCCATACTAAGCATTTGAAGTTGCAAAATGTAGGATTGGATAGGTATAGTCACCAAAAATTGATTTTTCTAAAAAATATGTTAACCAAAACTTGAAAATAACAACACCAATAAATTTTTTAGGAAATTCTAGCCCAAATCAAAAAAATTGCACCTGATTTGGAGTCCGGATGATTGAGATATGGCCTCCCTAAGTTGGACTGTCAAATTAAAACTACTTATGGTGAGCAGTCTTCCCTTATGACATCAACAAACCACTATGTTAAATTTGATGCCGAAGATCAAGAAGCTCAAGCACTAGCATAATATGGAACAATAATGGATCATCATAATAACAATAATGAGAATGAATATCATATGAATACACACTAGAAGTGCTTGTATATAAAGGCATCTAGAATGACTAGGAGTTAGCAAAGTGATAAGCCTCACAACTAAGCACATGTCCACCAAGAGTGGCTTATCCTCCATTGAGCATAGGAGTTTGTGCAATGATGAGAGGATAGGCTTACATAGGTGTATCTTGTAAAGAGATGTTGTAGACCCCATGTGCTCAATTAGAGTGCAAATAGCTGTGTTGTCTACATAACAACTCAAATGAATATGCAAACTCCTATGTTGTCAACAAGATAAATCATATGACTATGCATACTCCTAGATGTCTATATGATAATGCATTTAACCCAAGTAAACTTAAGTAAAGTGTAATAATAATTAATTATTTACACTAACATATACAAATGGAGAAGTCTATATATAGATCAAGTTACATTCATGGATTATGTCCTAAGGGGTGTACTTATGTTTAATTTTTGCAATGTAAAGTTTTTGATCATGACAAAGTGGTTTTTCCACTAATGCCAAAAGGGGAGAGGAAAAGTTGTCAATTAGAGATAAACAATAAGTCATTCACAAGGCAAGATTAATTGGTCATCATTGCAATAGAGTGATCCTATATAGGCTGAGTAATGTTTTGAATAAAATTAAGTGTTGAGTAGTAGTTACTACAAAGCCAATTAGAGGTCGCTAAGAAATCCAATGGTTGCTGTGATTTTTAGTAAGAAATAGAAGATGAGTGATATAGATGTCGAGGAAAACAATTGAAGCTGAGTATATTTAATGCTAAGAGACAACATGAAGAAGATGTTTGGGTTGAGTGCTAGTAAGCTATATGTGACAAGTAAATAGTTTGATTTTTTTTTTTTTGGAATGACACAAAATCTTATGTAAACCATTTTTGTTGAGCTGGAAGCATGTTTTAAAGATCAAGGAGCTAATCAAGGATTTGATTACACATCCAATAGAGGATCATAAATCCATATGAAAGATGATTAGCTAATCAAAAAATTAGAAGGACTAAGCAGAAAAAAGGATGAATATAGATTGTTGATTATGATCTAGAAGTTTCACCAAGAAACTATTTAAGAAGGGTTTTAGACCTATTTCATGTGTGTGGAGTGTCTGTGATTAATAATTTGGATGCATGAAAAGTTGAAGGTGAATCAGGTAGAACAATTGAGTAGTGCAGTGAATAGTTTAGAGAAAATTTATCGAAGATCAATCACATAAAGGTGATATTACATTACATAAAGGATTTTTTATCAACATTGAAGTGCATACTAAAGGATTAGGTACTGATACATTGTAACATGTGTTTTAGGATTAAAATATCTTAGTAGAGTGGTTCTAACAAACCTTTGTAAATCTCCTAACAGAGTACTAACTTATTTGTGATATAAAATCATTTAATCAAGGTAGACCTAACAATCTTTTAAGACTTTAATAGGGAAAACCTCTCATAGGGTAGATCATCCAAAGAGATCAAACATTATAGCCTTAATAGGCACACTTTATTGTTGTAGTAATGAAGATTTTGGGTGTCATTCCCACCATAATTTTACCTTCATCTTGGAGGGTTTTTGCATTACAAAATCTTTGTGTGAAGTTTTTTTATGCATTTGTGAGTTTTATTCAATCAGTTAGATGTTAGATCTAATATTATATTGCAGTAAATGATTGCTTTGTATAAGGTTAAGGTTTAATGAAGGTTTTTGATGGAGATATCAAATATGGTTCATGTTTGAAGTATTGAAGTTTTATAGATCCTGGTTCACCCCACCACCCCTCAGTATCTTAGTTTCCCTATTAGATTTCAAACATGTTATACATCTAAATCCATTCAAATATTTGTCTAGGAGTAGGATCATGGTTTGTACAAGGAATAGATTTAGCTAAGATGTTATCAATATAGTCTTCTAAGATCTTGTGAATGCAATCATGAAATATAGGAACCATGGCACATTGATAAGTAGCACTATCATTTTTCAATCCAAATGACATGAAAAAGAAACAAAATGTTACATGATAAGATATGCAAGTGGTTTTATAATGATCATGAGGAGGAATAAATATTTGAATATATAAATAAAACCCATTCATAAAGGATAATAAAGCATATCTTTATGTGGAATCCACTATCATCTCAATATTTGGAAGAGGAAAATAATATTTTTAAGAGGGTTTTCTTAAGTCTTGAAAATAGCTACACATTTGAATCTTATTCTCATCCTAATATACCACTATAATGTTTAAAATATATGATGAATAGTTTATAGGATGAATATCCAACATCAAGGATTTTTTCAATTTCATAATTCACAAGTAATCTTAGGATTCATTTTGTTTATTTTCTACTTAATAGGTTTTGCATTCAAATAAGACCAATGTAATAGATCACAAATTTAGGATCAATGTCAGGCATATCTGAATAATCCCAAGAAAATATTTTAGGAAATTCATGGAAAAGAGATGCAAGTTCATTTTATGCATTATTATCATACCATATTCTATTTTTTATCACCTTTTCTATATAAAGAGATCCATTTTCACATCAATGGGATTAGTAATCAAAAGATTACTTTTTAGAGGTAGGTGTTGGAATTCTTTAGAATAACTTGGAGGGGGGGGGGGGGGGGGGGGGGGTGAATTAGATGTATAAATAAAACTTTTCACAGCTTAGTGAACCTATATCCATAAAACATATTCAACATGCATGCATCCATTAGAACATACATTCACTTAAACTTGTAGGTTACTATCAAATTAACTTTGTAGAAATGTAAGCATGAAACGTAATAGATTCAATAACACATTTGACACATGATTTTATGTAGAAATCCAATTTGGGAAAAACCACCAGTAACATGCTACTCATTCTCACTCTTCTGAAGTGATGCCATGTAAAAGACCAATCCTATTAAAGGTTACAGTATACACTATTAAATGTGACCTGATTAGAGGATTTCAATCACCCTATTAGGAGCAAGCCTTGTAAGAGGACTTTAGATCATTCATTTGGAATTTCACCCGATTAAAGGATTTACAAATGACTATTATGTCAACTTTAATAGAAAGGATTTACCCTAGACTGGTACAATGATAAGAAAGTAACAATAAGGCTTGATCTAATAACAACTTGCAACTCACTTGCAAATTATAGATCTCTATTTTAGTTCTCCATTCTACTTGGCTTTTATACACTTCAGCTTTGATAGCTTGTTCACCATTCAAGTATCCATACCCTTAAGCCTTCTTTCTTTTCTTTCCAATAGCAGTCTCTTCTATTTGGTCATTGTGTGAAGCAATACCTTAGAGATCTTTTCTAACTTAGGTTCTCCAAAGTTGACCCCCCTTGCTTTTGACCATCCATCTTTATAAATAGAATATTAAGATCATTTTCTATTCATCCTCTATCATCCATTTTAGGGTTAGGTAGGATTAGGTAGGATTCAATGAATCTACCCATCTTTTCATTTTATTACCTTCTAGAAACTTCTCCTTTAATCCTCTTTGAATTCACCTCAAAATGGTTTACCATGAATTCTATGCCAACAAATAATCATAGTTATCTTCCACATGCTTTAGAAAGTTCAAGAAAACAAAATAGTCAGCTTAGATTTGTCAAATCCACAATTTAACATGAATACTAGCACTTGACATCAATATGTTGTTACTTGGCTTCCATACTATTCTTCCACTTGTCTTCAACTAGATCACTTGACAAACACTAAAGTTTACTGATGCTTGGTATCAACTAAACTTTACTCAACTTACACCATATCACTTGGCATACACTAAAATTTGACTTTTCTTGGCCCAACTAATTTTCTTCTTGACTTGCATTAACTTTACTTGGCACCTACTTTCTACTCAATCAAGCTTGGTAGACTCAATTTTTATTACTTGTTCTCCTAGACTTTTTCATGTATCCAACCTTTGTAGCCTTAAGTAGATGATCAATGGGTTATATTATCACTATCTTAACTAATCTTTGTACTCTTTTTCATACCATAACTCAAACTTTTCTTTAGGTGCCGTTGTTATCTCATTTGACCAAATCCTCCTCATCAGTCAAACACATAATAGTACTCAAAATCAACTAAGCAATTGTCTTACCAACAAGTAGCAAGTTTGACATCAGTGACAAACAATGATTGAAACACATTCTCATACTTGTGTCAATCTATTTTCAACAATCTCCCTCTTTGGCATTGATGGAAAACTAGTATAACTAGTACAACCAATAGTAATACTAAAAATAAAATAATCCCTTGAATTGAAATCTCTCCCTCTATCAGTAGCTTTTATCTTGTATATAGGTTACAAAATTTTGTTATGATAAAAAAACAATGAACTCATCCTTATGACTCCCTCTTGATCAATTTCTCTCCTTATGAATCCTTATCTCTCCCTTAGTACTATCCCCCTCTTACTAGGTAGATGTACATCTTTTAATCATCAGGTACCCTATCTCCCTTTGAGTAGATATTTCTTTCCATATTTATCCCTTTCTCCCTTTTAATAATCAGGTACACTATCTCCCTCTTTGAAAACAATTCCAAAGATGTGTCATATTAATATGTAGATATGGACATTTTTTAATTTCTCCCTATGTCACCTAGCTTGTGACTGATTTGTAACCCTAGCTCTTTGATTACTTTAGGTAGCTCCTAAAGTAAGATCCACTGTATTAATGTGTAACATATGTCAATCATCTTAGTTGATGTACGACACTTCTCATGCTTCTTAGATAGCCTTAGATAGGGGTATCACCCTTAGTTTACCTCTTAGATACTCATGAGCATCCTGAGGTAATGCTTTTGTGAAGATATCAACTATTTTCTCTTTTCATCTCTTTGTCTTGAACTAACTCTCTTAAGTAATGATACTTGATTGCAATGTGCTTAGTCTTTGTGTGCATCACATGATTCTTTGATATATTTATATCACTTGTATTATCACAATAAAGTATCATTGGTTTAGTGATTTCTTCCTTCATACTTTTGAGTAGCTATTTGATCCATACAATGATTATATGATTTACTATAGCAACAACATATTTAGCTTCAACAGGAGATTGAGATATGGAGTTTTGTTTCTTGCTAGTCCATGTAACTAGTCTTTTGACTAAAAAAAATACTCCTCGATTAGTGTTCTTTCTATCATCAATATTTCTATCCCAATAAGCATCAGTGTAGGCTCTAAAATCAAACTTTTTATTTTTCTTGTATTATAGACCAAAGTCTTTTGTACCTTTTAGATATCTCATTATTCTCTTAACAACCATCAAATGATTCTCCCTAGGATTAGCAAAGAATCTTACAACTATCTTGACAGATAATGTATTATTAGGTCTGCTATATACTACATATTGCAATTTCACAATCATAGACTTGTACAATATTTGATTCACCTCAACTGAATCATTATTCTTTGACAATTTATGTCCTATCATCATAGTTTTGCTTAGTAGCTTGGAATATTCTAGTCCAAAAGTTTTCAATATCTCCTTTACATATTTTGACTAGGTGATGTATATACCATATTCCATTTGATGTACTTGAAAACCCAAAAAGAACTTGATTTCTCTAAACATAGAGATCTCAAATTCTTTCTTCATTTCATTTGAAAAATATTTACATAAAGAATCCTGACCTCCAAATATGATATCATCAACAAAAAAATTTAGATAGTAAAATACCTTTGCCTTTCTTTGTCTTCAAGTATAGATTGTTGTTATCATTAGTAATCTCAAATACAATCTTCACAAGATAATTGTGAAGCCTTTCATACCATGCTCTTGATGCTTGTTTCAAACCATATTAAGCTTTATGTAGTTTGCATACCATGTTTTTGTTGTTAGCATCAACAAATCCTTTTGGTTGTTCTATATAGACATCTTCTTCGAATATGCCATTCAAAAATGCATATTTAACATCCATTTAATAAACTTGGAAACCTTTGTATGTAGAGTAAGCAAGTGGATTTCTTACTCCTTCCAACCTTGCAATAGGAGTGAATGTTTCTCCATAGTCTATCCCTTCTTCTTGTGCATAACCATTGCAGACTAATCTTTCCTTATTCCTTGTGAATTCACCATTTTCATCTAACTTATTTCTATATACCCACTTGGTGCCAATCACATTTTTTTTTTCTAGTCTAGGAACTAGAGTCCATGTCTTGTTTTTCTCAATCTATTCAATCTCTTCTTTCATGGCTTTACTCCAGTCCACATCTTCTAAGGCATCTTTCACTATTTTAGGTTCATGTGTGCTAAGAAAAAATGCATCATTTCTCAACTTACTTCTTGTCATTGGTCTTGCATCTTTATCTCCAATAACTTGTGTAGTAGGGTGATGTCTTTTGACATACTTTAACAATATTGGTTCTACTATGTTTCCTCATTTGGTCTTGCAACTTCTAAATCATTGTATACTTCTATATTAGGTACTTTAACATCTCTTTCATGTACACTAATCTTAGAATTAGAATGTGTCTCACCTTCATTCTATAATTTGACACCTGATTGTAGCTCGGTTCTTGAATGCAACTAGGTATTCATAGCATGTGACTCGATAGTCATTAAAATTTGTTGTTGATTTGGAACTTGATTTAAAAAATCTTCATCACCATACATACCTTCATAAAAGTATACAAATGATTTGTATTTCTCTAGTTTTTTCATAGGATCAGCCTTATATACTTTTGTATATTCATCAAATTTCACATTTGCACTTTCCACAACTTTGTTAGTGTTAGCATTTAAACACTTATATGCTTTACTTCTTGTGGAATAGCCAAGGAATATACATTCTTCACTTTTAGCATCTAATTTTCCATTTTTGAAATCCTTGAGAATACAACACTTGCTTCCAAATACCTTAAAATATTTTACATTGGGTGAGTATCCATACCATAGTTCAAAAGGTGCTAAATGAGCACCTTTCTTGACTTGTACATAGTTAAGGTATAGATAGTTGTACTTACAACCTCTCTTTAGTATTTCAAAGCAACAATTTTCTCCATCATGAGTGTCCTAGCACAATCTATTATAGATTTTTTCCTCCTTTCAAAAATTCCATTTTGTGGAGGGGTTCTAAGAGAAGATTTTTGTCTTTTGATTCCTCTGTCATTACAAAACATCTCAAACTCATTTGATGTAAATCATCCTCCTTTGTCAGACCAATTTTTTTAAGACTTTTACTTATTTCTTTCTCAACTTTTTCTAAGTACCACTTAAACATTGGAAAGTATCATATTTTTATTTTAGAAACATAACTATCATCATCCTAGAATAATCATCAACAAATAGCATACTTATCACCTTTGTAGCTTTTCACATCAATTGGTCCACATAAGTCAGTATGAACAATATTTAGTATTCCTTTAGGGGTATGAGTCTTACTCTTAAAACTAGACTTTGTCATTTTGCCTAACTAACATTGTTTGTAAATTATATTGTCAGGTTTCTTCAACTTAGGAAAACCTC
Organism: Cupressus sempervirens; assembly: GCA_028749045.1. Classification (NCBI taxonomy): domain Eukaryota; kingdom Viridiplantae; phylum Streptophyta; class Pinopsida; order Cupressales; family Cupressaceae; genus Cupressus; species Cupressus sempervirens. The sequence continues at coordinate 123,142,890 of CM053791.1, read as the reverse complement.
TTACTCTTCTCATGTTACTGATACTGACCAAGTTATCAAAATTAATATGACATAACCTCTTGTGCCATAATCACACATCATGAATTCTACAACTAAACAAGTAGTATCATCCATATCAAGATAGAATAGATCACCTCTAGTTTGATCACCTTTTCCCATTAGTTTTCCATCAATATCATATATCTTAGCAATCTTGTTCTCAAACTCAACCTTAAAACTTGAACTATTCAATTGTGACACACTCAAAAAATTATAGTTAAATCCTTCAACATAACAAACATTGTCACATAAAATCTTTTCTTTGAGTTTGATAGAACCTTTTCCTTTTATTAGATAGGGTGCATCATTACCAAACTTTACACTATTTCCATCATAGTAATTCAAGGTAATGAACTTACTTTTATCTCCAGTCATGGATATGAACACCCACTATCAATGATCCATCTAAAATTCTTGTTCACACAAGACACTAGTATAGTTGCCTCATCCTCATCAAAATCATCCTTCATTGCAACATACACCACTTCATCATCATGATCATTAGACCCATCTTTGGTTATCTCTTCTATAATTTAGCAAGGCTTCTTTCCTTTGTCTTTGCAATCTTTGTTATCTTCATCTCTTCTACTTCTATATTCGTCTTTACCTTTGTAGTTCTTCTTCTTTGGACATCTAGCAACAATATGACCAACCTTATTGCAATTAAAACGCATGATAGGTAACTTACCTTTGAATTTTCCTTTACCTCATTAGGTTCCTTCATTGAAAACTTAGCTTTGAAAGTAGATTCATCATTTTTGGATTTGAAGTTATCAAAATTAGATAGCTCAAAAGCAGTGAACCTACCTACCAAACCTTCAAGAGTTAGATTAGAACCTAGTATACATCTTAGTTCCTATATTGAAGAAACTCTAATAACATAGATGGGAAACATTGTTCTCAAATTTTTTCTTAATATAGTCTCATCATCTATCTTACCAATAGATCCTCTTATAGCATTAACAAAATCTTTTATCCTAGAGAAATATTGAGAGATATTCTCACCTTCTTGTATTCTCATATCATCAAACTTACCTCTAAGACTTTTAGATTTAGCTCTTAAAATATTTGCATCACCTCCATAGATGGTGTGTAGAATACCCCACATTTTCTTTGCACTATCATAACCCTTGATGTCATCAAACTTGACATAGCTTAGGGTAGAGGCAATCTCCAACATTTAATGATTGTGTTCTTTCTTCTTTTTTAGATCTTCACTAGTTAGGGTTGTAGAAGATCAACATGCTTAGTAGTGATGGTATATTGTGCATGATTTCTAAGACCTCCTAGGTGTAGCTTCATTATAATTCATTATACTTTCCATTCAAGAAAGTTATCTCTATTAAGCTTGGGTACCTCTCTTTTTGACATCTTGATATTTTGCTTCTAGTACCTTCAAACTAGTCCTATTAAGCAGATGACTCTAATACTAATTTTTTGAATTCTTTAGAATAATTGAGAGGGGGGAGAATCAGTTATCCAAGGTCCATATATAAAAATAAAACTTTTTACAGCTTAGTGAACCCATATCCATAAAACATATTCAACATGCATGCATCCATTAGATCATACATTCCCTTAAACTTGTAGGTTACTATCAAATCAAATTTGTAGAAATGTAAGCATGAAACATAATAGATTTAAAACCATGTTTGACACAATGATTTTATGTGGAAACTCAATTTGGGAAAACCACCAGTAACATGATACTCATTCTCACTTGTCTAAAGTGATGCCCTGTGAAAGGCCAACCCTATTAAAGGTTATAATAAACACTATTAAATGTGACTTGGTTAGAGGATTTCAATCACCCTATTATGAGTGAGCCTTGTTAGAGGACTTTAGATCATTCACTTGGAATATCACCTAGTTAAAGGATTTACAAATGACTATTAGGTCAACCTTAATCTAAAGGATTTACCCTAGACTAGTAAAATGATTAGAAAGTAACAATAAGGCTTGATCTGATAACAATGTACAACTCACTTGTAAATTATAGATCTCTATTTTAGTTCTCCATTCTACTAAGCTTTCACACACTTAATCTCTAATAGGTTGTTCACCCTTCAAGCATGCCTATCCTTAAGCCTTCTTCCTTTTCTTGCCAATATAAGTCTCTTTTGTTCTACCACTATATGAAGCAATACCTTAGACCTCTTTTCTAATGTAGGTTCTCCAACATTGACCCCCCTTGCTTCTGACTATCCATCTCTATAAATACAAAATTAAGATTTGTTTCATTCATCTTCTATCGTCCATTTTATGGTTAGGTAGGATTAAGTAGGATTCAATGAATCTACCCATATTTTCATTTTAGTTCCTTTTGGTAACTTCTCCTTCAATCCTCTTTGAATTCACCTCAAAATGGTTTACCATGAATTATGTGTCACCAACTCATAATAGTTATCTTCCACACGCTCCAAAAAATTCAAGAAAACAAAATAGTCAACTTAGATTTTTCAACTCCATGATTTAGCATGAACACTGGCACTTGACATCAATATGTTGTCACTCAGCTTCCATACTATTCTTCTACTCATCATCAACTAGATCACTTGGCAAACACTAAAGTTTATTGATGCTCGACATCAGCTAAACTTAACTTGACTTACATTGTATCACTTGACATACACTAAAATTTGACTTTGCTCAATTGCAACTGATTTTCTACTTGGCTTGCACTAACTTTGATTGACACCTACTATCTACTCGGTCAAGCTTGGTAGACTAAATTTTTATTACTTATTCTTCTAGACTTTGTTAGTGTATCCAACCTTTGCAACCTTAAGTAGATGATCAATGCATTATATTATCACTATCTCAATTGATATTTTTACTCTTTTTCATACCATAATTCAACCTTTTCTTTAGGTTCTTTGTTATCTCATTTGATCAAATCCTCCTCATCAATCAAACAAATAATAATACTCAAAATCAACTAAGTAGTTGTCTTAACAATAAGAAGTAGGTTTGACACTAGTGACAAACAATGATTGAAACACATTCTCATACTTGTATCAATCTGTTTCTAATAGTAGGTCCATAGGAAAAGGAGGTTCATGAATTTTTTAAGAATTCAAACCTTTCCCCAAGTATGGTTCGATATTAAAACAATAAGAAAATTCCCATTTATGGTAGTAATAGGGAATATTATCCCAAAAAGTCAACCAAAGAATCATCAATACTAAAAATATCCAAACAAGATACTTCATCAATAGCATCAAAGTCAATGATATGAGGGCTAACAAGAGAAATATGTTATGAAGATATAGTATAAATGTTGTGAGAAGGTTGGTGATATTATTTTGGAAACTTATAAGGATTGTGTCCTAGGGTAAAAGAATGTTCATGTGCATAAATTCCCAAGGGAACTTGAATTCCTTAATCATTTATGTCATACAAATTCTTGTTAAATCCACATTTTTCTAATAAATGATATCTAGGTACATAACAAAAAACCATATTAAAAAGATTTTATGGAGCTTCATAGGTCACTATGCCTAAATACCACTTTTTATAATTTCCAAGGATTTGTTAAAATTATAGGCAACAACAAAGTTATTTTTGAGTTAGTCTAAAGAGGAGATATTTTCTCGGGTTCTTGATCAAATTCAACCTTTTTGGGTTTTGGTGTCAAAAACTTTTACTCTCTTACATAGGTAGGTGTGAAATATAAGGATCCAAAATAATCACCTAGAAGGACATGCTAGTAATATACGGGTTATTTTAAGGGAACAAAGGTGTACACTAATTAAATATTTACTAAATAAACTTTTCTTAAGTTTACTTACAATGATGCAGTTGCATATTAGTTGTCATGTAGACACATAGGAGTTTGCATTTTATGTTAGCACATGGTGTTGAAGAAGTCTTCTTGAGGTGGAGTTAGTTGTCATCTTATGCCTCTTTGTGTGTGAGATACACATTTAATGATCCTATCACATTATGATCCTGTGATTGTTGCATATATTTTAATTCATAACGGAGGATGATCAACCACTAGTGGACATGTGATTACACCTTGTCTAGTTGATAGGTTATCTCTTGCATCACTCCTAGCTATTGTGCATTGCCTATATATTCATGGATATCTACATATTTGAATGTTTTATTGAGAATCTTATTATTGATCATTATTGAATCAATTAGTTGATCATCATTTTTCCAATCTCTCTTGTTCTATCAAATTAAACTAGTACATTTAGGTCAATTTTTTAATGACCATTCATTGGAATTCTGATGGGAATTAGTCATTTTGTCTACAAATGAAACAATCCAAAATTTTGTGTTGTACATTCCAATGATTCCTATCACTGTCAAAATTTTGATGCAATAATTACTAGATTTTTGATAGGATGCTCTATGATTGATAATTTGGTCATTAGTAATTTTTTTGGTGTCTTCAGAATTATGATGACTATTTTTTGTTGAAAATTTTCTATGTATTGGAAGTCCAACACTAATTTGTAGCTCCACAACTAACAAGCATGTTGTTAGATAGATGACATCCTTGATAAAAATATAAACCTTTATCATTTTAATTATAAAAATGGTAAGGTTCCTTATCCTTGTCACACATACAACATCCTTATTGGTAAAATTTGGCATGGTGTTAGAATTTTGATGCTTGTTTGGTTCATCATCCGATGAGGATTTCATCACACATACAACATCCTCATCGGTGAAAATAGCCTGGCATCATAATTTTGATGACCTATCAGATTTTTTTTATAAAAATAATTGATTCATAGATTTAATACTAGGCATTAAATATTATGCATTAATGACCAAAATATTATTTGGGTCACCTTATTTTCACTAAAAAGGAAAACCATCTTTAAATAACAATTTATTTTAAACAAATAAAATCCATCTCACTATATAAAGCATACACCATTGCTCATTGTGACCAAATTGAAAGGGATAAGCATCATTCAAAACCTTTACCTTTAGATAATTTCTACAGTATCTTCCCTTGATCTTTTCTAATTAGACACTATTTCTCTTCATAATTTTGTTCTCAAGCAAGGGATGTTCATGCCCTTTGGATTGAGAAGTATATTGTGTCATAATAGTGAGTTATCAAAGATGGAGATATGCATTTCCCTCCATTCTATTTTTCTTCAATATGAGTAAGTGGCAAGTAGATCAAATGATTGTAGGGGGCATAATACATTTGTTTTGCTTACACTCTAAGAAGATGAATTAAATGGTTGCCTTAAAATGAATCTGACTAATGAGAGATACCACACTCCAAATTTCTACCATGAGAATGTTTGACACAATCCAACAAATGTGAAAGCAAAAAAATACCTATTTACTCATCATTGCAATCCAAAATGTTCAACAAGGTGTAGGGCTCAAAAAAGATGCCTAGTGAAGGATCAAATAATCAATCGTTCGAAAAAAGCTTTGAGGGCATGCTCAACATACCTAAAAATAATATTATTTGGCCTCTTTATTTTTTTTTTTAAAGAAATTTAATCCTAACAAAGCATAAATAATTAAACTGAAGTATATTTACATGGATAGAAAAGGTCACTTTCACTGAGGGAAAGACTAGAAAATTGCAGCTCAACTATATTATTCTCCAAGATTGTCAAGTCCTCTTGTTCACCTCCTCTCACAAATTATTGTTTTCTACTAAGATAAGTTAGTCAATAGCTTTATCCACTTTATTACAAAAAATAATTTCCCTCTAGGATATTGGAGAAGCATACTATTGTGTAATGCATAACACATTGCAAGAGAGCCCAAGATGTAGAATGTAAAGCACAAGAAACCAATACAAATCAATACTACCTAGCATGTGCAATCACTTAAAATCCCATTGGAGAAAATAGATGAGGCCAAAAAATCCATATTGATGACGATAAATATTCATTATATCCATCAAATAATTTCAAAATAATAATAATTATATCTATCTAGGGACTAAATAAATTGATATTTGATTTTGAAATTTTGAATTTCTAATTTTTTAAACTCATCTACATCCACCAGACAAAAAGTCCAATATTATTATCTAGTGATTTTAACTTAATCAAAATCTATAATCCTTGCAACTCAATACCACCTCAAAAAGCTACTAAATCATCATACATCATAAAATCCCTAACCCTACGATAGTTTATACAAGACTTATGCTGGTTAGAAAATTAGGGCTAGAATGTGCCATCTAATAGAAAAATAACTCTCGATGCCTTTTATAATAATAAAGTCATTTTTGGCCTCGAGGGCTATGCCCTAAGACCCTCCCTTGGGCACTATCCCTAGAAATCACAAGGGGCTTTGCCCCTTGACCACACAAGGGGTGTTTTCCCTTGACCCCTATTATGGGGGTGCTACCTCCAAACCCTTGTAGAAGAAATATGAGAGGAAATTGTAATGAAGGAAGTCAAAAAAACTAACCTCTGAGTTTGATTAGGCTCCACATAACAATAATACATCCATTTTTTTGGTCGGTGTAAAAAAATGTTCATAACATGTTTTAGCTCCATTAATGATACTTTTATATCCATTTCTTTTCCAATTATACTTTTTAACCCCATATTGTCAATTCTTAGAAAAATAAAAAAATGTTGTGTGGACTCATTACTCAATTTTGATGTGTTACAAAAGACAATCAAGTTTTAGTTGAGAGGTATTATACAAAATGAAACTAAGAAGCCTCTAATGTTCTACATTATGAAAATAGTCAATGAGCAAAGGAAAGATAATAATTTAGGCAAATCTAGATTGAAAATGATACAATGGAATAAGGCAATCATTGAAGAAGACAACAACGTTGAATAAAGGAAAATTAGCTTTGTGGCAATTGAAAATATTGTGGAGAACATTGAACCTATGAAAATTTTGTTCTAGTCCCATACAGTCCTAGTTTTGAGGTATTATACAATATGAACATGAGTAGACCCTACTAATCAACATCATGAACATGATGCCAATACCCAAGTAGAGGCAATGAAAAAGTTCATGTGCATCCATATACATAATAAAGTCATCATTGAAAATGAGTACAACAATAAAAAGGGAAAACTTTCTCCATGACACATGAACAAAGTAATGGACAACGTGATAGTGATAATGAAAACTTGGGATTCTATTATCTTCCACCATAATTGTTAAGCAAAAAAATTTACCCATCTATCAATGGTCCTTAAAAATCATGATACATACATACATATACATATACATATACATATACATACATACATACATACATACATACATATATCATTAGAAGGTTCAAGTCCAATTCTATAATGTGACGTGATGATTAATTCTCCAAAAGATACATATTTTAAGAAGAATTTATATCCCTTGATCTATGATTTATTTTTAATATGTCATACTTAAAAAATCCCATTTAGTGTAGGATACTTCTCTTCATACTTTAAACTAATCAAAACCATAGGTAAATCATGTTTTTCCCATACCATTGCATAATCAATGATCATGTGACATAATTTGTACTATTGTGGCTATAAAAAATGAGGGAAATGTTGTCTTGTAACTTGATAGATATTAGTGAGTTGAGTTTAATAAATAGAGTTCATATAAAAAAATAAAACCAATTATAGATATCAAACATACAAGGAATACATTGAACATCTTTTTCAAAAATGAAAAAGAAATCCTTAAACATGTTTAGGACCATAGCTCAATATGGATTAGTAGGTGATGTAGGAGCATCCAAAGGTATAAGGGCAATCCTGTGTCACCCAAAAAAATTTACGTAGACTTAGTTTCTGTTTCATGTGTTTTCATTTTTGGACACCCATTTGGGTCAAATAAAGGTTCCAACTCTCACAGTTCCACTATCAGTGTGCTAGAAAATCTCAAAAAAATAGGAGCATGTAATTGGGCCATCATTTTGGTAAACTAGAAGGTGTGAATTGGCCAAATGAATGTAATTATGATTTAGAACATTCTAGAAAAAGAATCAGGTCAAAAGGCCCCACGGTTTGAAAGTTATTGTAGTTTTTCAGGTTTTGGAGACCTCCTAAGAATGCTTCAAAGTCAAGTTAGGGGCATTAAACGAATTCAAGAAGGGATAAAAAATGGGGGATGAGCAAAGCTGGTCCATAGGGCTGTAGATAACTTCAAGAGCTTTTCAAAAATGTAAATGGTTCATCAATCAGAGCTACGGTTCAAAAGTTATGCCTCTCGAAAGTTTGGTTACCATTTTTGGATTCTTCTAGATTTGTGCCAACTTCTAACGTAGCTTCTGGAGCCTTCTATTTGGTTGGTGGATTCCTACTAGCACCTTCTAGAATGTATTCCTAGTCCTTAACCCTCCAAGGTCTATTTAAGGAGATTCTTGGCATTGTAAAAGGCAGTTTGATGTGGAGTTTGAGAGGAGGTACTGAAAGGAGAAATTATCTCCACATTTATGCTATTGTAAGCCCTTAGGGCATGTTTTGAAGTTTATTTTCTCTGTACTGAATGTACTAGCTTAATTTTCAGTTAATACAATTTCCATTTTTTGTTGTGTCCATTCTGTTCTTGGGTTGTGTCCCCATCAAGTGGTATCAGAGTAGGTTTTCCTGAGTGTGTAGACAGAGCGCTGACTATGAGGTAGTTTGCACCAGGACTGTGTGGTTGTGGGTTAGAGTTAGAAGATGCCTCCATGAAGAGAGCATGGTGGAAGGGCCAGAGCTATTAATCCTGAGGAGGTTAGAGCCCTCTAAAGGCAGGTACAAGCATTGCAAGAGGAGCTCCGTAGAGGAGCAAATGTTGCCACAGGTGACGACAGTGAGGATGACAATGAAGAAGAAGAAATGGGACCATAAGGGAAATTTGATGAGGAAGTTCTGAATCATGCAGAGGAAAGGCTTTTTAGGGCCATTACTAAGTTTGGGAAAAGACCTACAATTGAAGTGGGTGTATTTTCAAGAAATCTGAAACCAGATGAGTTGATCGATTGGATCAATGAACTGGAAGAATACTTTGAGTATGAGGATATCAGGGACCCAGATAGGGTTAAGTTTGCAAAGGCCAAATTGAAAGGCCATGCCAAAATCTGGTGGCAAGAGGCTCAATTGGAAAGAAACAAAAGAGGAAAGGAGAAGATCACAAGATGGGATCGCATGGTGGACAAATTGAAGAAGCAGTTCATTCCTGTGGACTATGAGCTTGATTTGTTTAAGAAGATGCATGGGTTAAAGCAAGCAGGAAGTTTAGTCCAAGAATATACAGAGGAATTTTACTGACTCTTGATTAGAGTGGGGCATGCAGAAGAAAATAAGGAGAAGGTTTCTTGTTATATCAGTGGGTTGCAACCTAGCATCTAGGAGGAATTAAGTCTAGTAAGAATGACCAGCATTGAAGAGGCATGCCAATTTTCCCTACGAGTTGAAGAGAATTTGAACAAAAGGTTTGAAGGAAGACAAAGAGGGTGTAGTCAAGGAGGAAAGGGAAGCAGTAGATCATTTAGAGGCCACAATGAAACCCAAAAGAAAAATGAAGATGTGGGTACTAGTAGGAACCAGAGGAATGAGGGTTTCAACTACTCCCATGATCAAGACTTTGGAAATCAGAGAGGAAGAGGTAGAGGACATGGAAAAGGAAGAGGAGGCTTCCATGGTACCTATTTCCATTGCAATGAAGAAGGTCATCGTGCCTTTGAATGCCCTCAACAACAAGGAAGGATAGATAGGAGAGCTGAGGGCCAAGCTAGGGTTGCTCATGTGGATGAAGATACACAATCATCACATTTAGAGGATGTAAAAAGAGGAGAGACCTTGGTAAATGAAAGAGTCCTACTAAGTGGTGAGATTGAACTAGGACAATGGAGGAGTTTGTTCTGTACTAGATGCAAGTGTGAGGATAAATGTTGCGATGTGATCATTGATGGTGGTAGCACTGATAACTTGGTATTAGAAGAGATGGTCTCTAAGCTGAAGCTCAAGAGGGAGAAACATCCCCAGACCTATCAGATTGCTTGAGTAAAAGATGATCATAAGGTCCTGGTAAGTGAACAATGTTTAGTGAAATTCAAAATTGGGAGTTACCATGATGAAGTTCTTTGTGATGTTATTCCAATGGATTTTTTCCATCTATAGTTGGGTAGACCATGGCAGTTTGATAGACATGCAGTACATGATGGACATGCAAACACATACTCTCTGACAAAGGATGGAGTTCACCACAAATTGAAGCCCATGAAAAAGGAAGGTGAAAAGGTATGTAGTAGTGCTAGGATTAGTCTTGTTGATGAAGGGAAGTTTTTAGATGGCATGAAACATCAGCATATGTGCCATGCTTTGATTCCTAGGAAAGATAAAGAAGGTAGTAGTGAAATACCACTTGAAGTTTCAGATTTACCAGGGGAATTTGGAGATATTATCTCTGATAATATTCTAGATGGATTGCTACTAGTAAGGCAAATTAGTCATCAGATAGATCTGATTCCAGGAGCTAGTTTTCCTAACAAGGCTGCTCACAGGATGACTCCTACTGAAACAGAGGAGCTAAATAAACAGGTTTAGGAGCTATTGAGGAAAGGCTTGATTCAAGAGAGCCTGAGTCCATGTGGAGTACCTGCAGTACTCACACCAAAGAAGGATGGAGAGTGGAGGATGTAAATGGATTCTCGAGCTATAAATAGGATAACCATCAAGTACCTATTTCCTTTGCCAAGGATGGATGATCTTATGGACTGCTTGAGTGGAGCTCAGTAATTCACAAAGATAAATCTCAAGAGTGGCTATCATCAGATATGGATTTGAGAAGGAGATGAGTGGAAAATAGCCTTCAAGACCAAGGAGGGTCTTTATGAGTGGTTAGTCATGCCCTTTGGATTGACGAATGCCCCAAGCACCTTCATGCGGCTCATGAATGAGGTACTTAAGAAGTTCTTGGGAAAATTTGTTATTGTCTATTTGGATGACATTTTAATTTTCAGAAAGACTTTGGAAGAACATTTACTGCATATTCGTAGTGTCCTTGAAAGGCTAAGGGAAGAGAAACTGTTAATTAATCTGAAGAAGTGTATCTTTGCAAAAAGGGAGTTAGTCTATTTGGGGTTTGTTATATCACTCGAAGGTCTCAAAATGGATCCAGAGGAGGTAAAAGCCATCTTGGAATGGCCTACTCCAAGGTTTGCTACTGAGGTAAGATCATTTCATGGTCTTGTTAGTTTTTACAAGAAGTTTATTAAGAATTTTAGTGGCATATGTGCACCCCTAACTGATACAATAAGAGGGGATAGAAAAGAGTTCAAATGGACTGCAACAGCTGCAAGAAGTTTTATATTGCTAAAGAAGAAGGTAACAGAACAACCTGTGTTGGCACTTCTAAATTTTAGAAAGGTTTTCCAGGTGGATTGTGATGCCAGTGGCAGTGCTATTGGGGCTGTATTAATCCAAGAAGGTAAGCCTATTGCATATTTTGGTGAAAAATTGAATGATGCAAAGAAGAAGTATTTTGTTTATGATCAAGAGTTCTATGCAATAGTTCAGGCCTTAAAGAAATGGAGGCATTATTTATTGCCAAAAGAATTTTTTTTGTATACTGATCATCAGGCATTACAGTACCTAAATAAACAAGGTAAATTGAATTAAAGGCATATGAAGTGGGTAGAATTCTTGCAGAGTTATACATTTGTGTTGAAACATAGAAGTGGAAAATCTAACAGGGTTGCAGATGCACTAAGTAGGAGCAAGTTGTTGCTTACAATAATGCAGGTTGAAGTAGTTGGGTTTGATGAACTCAAAAATTTGTACCCTGAGGATCCTAATTTTTTTGAAGCATGAAAAGCTTCTAAAGAACCTATTGTTGTAGATAGAACCAAGTGGTTAGACTATTTGATTCAGGATGGCATGTTGTTCAAGGGTTGTCAATTGTGCATTCCAAGGAGTTCCATGAGGGAAAATTTGATTAAGGAGAAACATAGTGGAGGGATGGCAGGACATTTTGGTCGAGATAAGACCATTGCCATTCTTAGAGAACATTATTTTTGGCCTCAAATTTCACAGGATGTGAAGAAGTTTGTACAGAGTTTCCAGGTTTGTCAAGTTGCCAAGGGGTTTAGTCACAATACTGGCCTATATCAGCCATTTCCTATTCCATCAAGGCCATGGGAGGACATAAGTATGGATTTTGTTCTTGGATTGCCAAGGACATAAAGGGGTAATGACTTAGTATTCGTGGTGGTTGATAGGTTCTTCAAAATGGCACATTTCATTCCATGCCACAAAACTCACGATGTTGTCCATATTGCAAACTTGTTTTTCAAAGAGGTGGTAAGACTACATGGACTTCCAAGGAGTATAGTTTTTGACAAAGATACTAAATTTGTGGGGTATTTCTAGAGGAAATTGTGGAAAAATTTGAGAACAGACTTGAAATTCAGTTCCATGCATCACCCACAAACTGACGGCCAAACAGAAGTGGTAAACAGAAGTCTAGGCAATTTGCTGAGATGTTTAGTTGGGGATAAGCCCAAGGGATGGGATTTGATTCTACCACAAGTAGAGTTTGCTTACAATAACTCTATAAATAGGAGTACTAGAAAATCACCATTCCAAATTGTATATGGGAATAGCCCAAGGATTGCACCAGAATTGAGGAAGATAGAGCAAGGGGAGAGGACAAGTGCTGAAGCGAAAGAATTTGCTGAACATATCAAGTGTCCACATGAGGAGGTTCAGGCACACATTACCAAGATGAATCAAGAGTATAAATCTATGGCTGATCAAAGGAGAAGACATAAGAAATTCCAAGTAGGGGATCTAGTCATGGTGTACTTACGAAAAAAAAGATTTCCATCCGTTACTTACAACAAGCTGAAAATGAAGAAATTTGGCCCCTGCAAAATTTTGAAGAAACATGACTCAGGAAATGCATATGAGGTGGAGCTGCCAGATGGTATTCACATTTCTCCCATTTTCAACATTGCAGATTTAATAGAGTATCATGATGATGGTGCAGATGAGGAGCTAGTGTTAGAGCCATGTCCAATTCTTGCTTCTAATAAGGAGGAGATAGAAGACATTCTAGATCATCGTGTGGGTAGGAGTACCAGAAATAGGTAGTATGAAGAGTATTTGGTCAAATGGAAAGGATGACTGATTGAGGACTCAACTTGGATTTCAGCAGTTGAGGTTTCCCATTTGGGATTTCCTCTACCATTCATAAAGTGATAGGGTCACTTTTCAATCTACCCTTGGTGTCTGATGCAAGAGCATCCAGAGGTATAAGGGCAATCCTATGTCACCCAAAAAAATGTACTTAGACTTAGTTTCTATTTCATGTGTTTTCATTTTTGGACACCCATTTGGGTCAAATAAAGGTTCCAACTCTCATAGTTCCACTATCAGTGTACTAGAAAATCCCAAAAAAATAGGAGCATGTAATTGGGCCATCATTTTGGTAAACTAGAAGGTGTGAATTTTCAAGATGAATGTAATTGTGATTTAGAACATTCTAGAAAAAGAATCAGGTCAAAAGGCCCCATGGTTTGAAAGTTATTGCAATTTTTTGAGTTTTGGAGACCTCCTAAGAATGCTTCAAAGTCAAGTTAGGGGCATTAAATGACCTCGAGAAGGGCTAAAAAATGGGGGACAAGAAAAGCTATCCATAGGGCTATAGAGCACTTTGAGAGCTTTTCAAAAATGTAAACGGTTCGTCAATCGGAGGTATGGTTCAAAAGTTATGCCTCCCAAAAGTTCGGTTACCATTTCTGGATTCTTCTAGATTTGTGTTGACTTCTAATGCAGCTTTTGGAGCCTTCTATTTGGTTGGTGGATGCCTACTAGCACCTTGTATAATGTATTCCTAGTCCTTAACCCTCTGAGGTCTATTTAAGGAGATTCTTGGCATTGTAAAAGGCAGTTCGGTATGGAGTTTGAGAGGAGGTACTAAAAGGACAAATTATCTCCACATTTATGCTATTGTAAGCCCTTAGGGCATGTTTTGAAGTTTATTTTCTCTGTACTGAATGTACTAGCTTATTTTTCAGTTAATACAATTTCTCTTTTCTATTGTGTCCATTCTATTCTTGGGTTGTGTCCCCATCAGTAGGCTTGATCTAATAATCATAATTCATTTAGAAACATTATACTATTGTATGTATCAAATATACAAGGCCTCTATTGAATGTCTTTTTTAGAGAATGGCAATATGAAATTGGTGCTTACATATTAGTGGTAATTCATTTTAAAAGAAAAAAATAACTAATATAAAATTGGGCTTAGAAAATTTACAACCAACTTGCAATGTGTTTGGATTGGATCATGAATATACATTTACAATAAATTATAGTTATTTTCATAGGTATAGTGTTAAAACATCCCAAAAAAAATTAAATTCAAATGTATAGCATCACCAAAATATGTCACTCAATCATCCTCTTTATTATCTACATCATTAAGATAGGGATCAAAATCCTTAACCTTAACATCAACATCTTCTCCAAACTAAATGGCAATGTCAATATGTGACAATATGTATTGTATGTTGCAAAATTGCATATATTTTGTAATAAAATAGATCATATATAGGAAGTGATATCTTCATTGAGTTCTTGAAAGGAATCCTTAGTATTCAAAATGAAATACATAATTTTCAATAACATGGGTAATACTCATAATAGTAACATACCTATTCTATGTTTTATATATCAAGAGGTAAGAAGTTCATGCTAATGTAGTCATCAATATGAAAAACAAGTCCTCTCAGGTTACACTCGAAAACAAAATGCAATTGCAAGACACATACTCAATTCTCAAAACCTATATTTATTTACACTACTATACTTTCAAAAATCAAATTTATACACTAAGAAAGATTTAGTTCCAATACTTCAAAGATAGATAATTCTTATTGAATCAATGAGGATTTTTCCATCCATTTGACTTCAATGTTTTACTATCTTAAATTGGAAGAACCTCAATTTAATGATGGATTAGCACCCATTTAATGTGATTTCATCATTCATTTGCATCAATCCCCTTTCTTCATCTTCTCCTAGGTGGAACTAGGGCATGACGTAATAGATCCTCTTTAATACCCTTATTTTCATGTTGTAAATATTGAGATAGGGTATAACCACTTAGGTCTTCCCTTTCCTTCATCCAATCTCTCAAAACCCATTTTTTGTACTGTAATGATCTTATCTAAAAAATTAAGCCTAATTTTTGGGATCTAGGACTTGTTTTGGGATATCGAGGAATTCTCAGGGGGGTTTTGGGTCCTAGTTGGTAGGGACATAGTGCATCCTTGTTTAATCAAGGATGTAGTGTATCCTTGTTGGGCCAATCAAGGACATAGTGCATCCCTGCTTGGGCCCTATTTTGGTTTTGTGCTTTAGGTCTCATGTGTCTAGATTTTTTTGGGGTGTTAACTTCTAGGTATTGTCTGTCTGTGGGAGAAGGTAAATTTTGAGCCCTTTATTAACCCATAAACTTGTTTCCTTTTCCATCGACATGGATTCTATCATGCATGCTCAACCTCTCAAGTTCTCAAGCATTCCTTAAGCATTCAAGAAATTGAAGGAGCTCACACAAGATCTAGCATTTTCAACATTCAATATCCCCCTTCATACATTCAAGATCCTTTGTTGCATCAAGATCTACATCCATCCTTCCATTCATTCCTAATGCATTTTTCAAGCACATTTATTCATGAAGGTTTTGGTTTCACATTGATTACCGTTCCTAGGGTTTTTTAAGTTGAGTGAAGGCTATTGCATCTACATACTTGATTACATTTTAAATTAAAGATTTTATTCATAGATTTATATTTCATCCTATTAGATCTATTTGTACTACTTTCTAGCATTCTTTTCTTTCTATCTCAATTCAAGGTTAATTCCTAAATTGGGGTTTGACTAAGGCTACCCCCAACCGAAAAAAACCCTTTATTTTGTAGGTTTTAAATCTAGAAAATGCTAACATGTTGTATATTTGGATATCTTTTTCATTACTATGTGAAATAGTGAAATTAGTATTAGGTTAGGATATGGCTGATCATGGACACACTGCATGCCTCCTTAAGAAGAAAGTCATCTGTGCTAGTTCGATAAATAACTTTTGGGATTTGATTCCTTGCTTTCATTAGCTCAGATTATGGGATTAAATCCTTTTGGAGATTTTTTGATAGCCCATTTTTAGGTTTGTGTCTTGAAGGGTATAACATCTTCCCCTTTTCATCTTCTTTTTCTTATATTTGAGTCCTACATTGCATATCTACTTACTTCAACCCTCTTAAGGTGGAGGTGAGAGGGAAGCAAATCCAAGTACTTCATCCTTTTGCATCAAGTCACAAATTGATACTTCCTTTTGTGTTGATCAAACCTATCTCAATAGGTGGATCTTAGTTTTCCCCCTTAATTAGTTGTTAACAATTACTATCTAACATTTATGTTGGAAATCTAATTGAAAAGATTGTTGTTGAAGGAAAAAGAAGATTGTTTACAAAAGAGGAAGATTGATGATAAAGAATGTTTTCAATCATTATTTTGTCATTGATCTCAAACCTACTATTTTATAGAATGGCAAATGCTTATATGATCCAAGTACTATCACTTAGTTGATTGATGAAGAGGATTTAATCAACAAGATGTAACAAAAGTACCTAAGGGAAAGGTTGAGTTATGGTTTCATAATGAAGTGCAAGGATCAGTTAAGACAATGGTAAAATGATGTATTGATAATATACTTGGAGACATAGAGGATAGCCAAACTTAGAAACTTTAGAAGACTAAGTTGTAACAAGGTTGTCTACATAAGCTTAACTAAGTTCATTAGTGAGTGCCAAGCAAGCTGATTCGAGCCGAGCAAATTTTTAGTTAATGTCGAGTAAATGCAAAATCTAGTATGTGTTGAGTGATATAGAAGGAACTAAGCAAAGTAATAGGTTTCGAGCATCAAAAAACTTAATGGATGTTGAGTGAATCCATAGTAGGTGCTGAGCATCAGTAAAACATAGTTGGTGTTGAGTAACACAGTATGTGCCGAGCACCAGAATTTCAATAGTGCCAAGTTGCTACATTATGTGAAAAGTCAAAGGTTCACCAAATCTAAGCCGGCAAGGTTGTTACCTTTAATATTGTGAATCTAATGGGGGATAAGGATGATGATTTGGAGACAAAATTTTTTAGATAAACTATTTTTAGGTGAATTCAAGAGGATTCTTCATGATGTTTCTAGAAGGAACAAGATATGGGTTAGATCCTAATCCATTCAAAATAAAAATAAAAGAGGGAATAATTGAGCAATAAAAGCATTATCTAGACTTCTATTTAAGGAATAATAGGCCAAGAAGAAAGATTTGCTAGGGTGCCAAAATGTGAAGTTGCTAAAGGATGTCAAGTAGAAGGTGAAGGAAGAATAGAGCACAGAGACTCTACTTCGATAAGTGGTCATATAGGAAGTTGCAATGGTATATCAAGAATAAAGATTCAAGGAGATGAAGCTTAGTAGGAGAACAAGCTATCACAACTGTAGAGACTGAAAGCCAGGAAAATTGTGAAGAGTTGAGCAAAAATTTGAAATCTGCAACTTAAGTTGTGAGTTGTATCAGGTCAAAAGCCCTTGTTTTTACTCTCTAATAATTGTGTCAGCTAGGGTAAAATCCTATGGACTTAGGTTGGTTTAATAGCCATTTGTAAATCCTTTAATAAGGTGGCATTCCAAGTAAATGTACTAAAGTCCTCTAACTAGGCCCACTTCTAACAAGGTGGTTAAATCCTTTAACTAGGTCACATTTAACAATGTTGTGTAGCCTTTAACAAGGTAGGCCTTTCATAGGGCATCACTTCAGAAGAGTGAGAATTGAGTAGCATGTTACTGGTGGTTTTTCCCAAATTTGATTTCCATGTAAATCACTATGTTATGTGTTGATATTTCATATGATATGCTTGCATGTTAATTTATAGTAACTTGCTAAGTAGGAAAGTTTTAACTTAGGATGAATGAACAAAGTTTGATGGGCTCACTTAACTTGATGAAAAAGTTTTAATTGGACACAAAGACCTTGAAACCTAATTCACCCCCCCTCTCAGTTATTCTAAAGCATTTGTAACAATTTAGTCATTTCCATGGAACCATTGGATGGTCATCACTGTGACTAAGCCATCCAAAGAAGGTTTAGATGCAAAGGAAATTTTTATATTTTATCATATGCCTAGCAAGTTAAAAGTTGCTGAGTATCCTAGTAGAGACTGATTCAACACACATACCGAGTAACACAAAAGAGATTGAGCATTTGGGAAGTCAATTTATGTCAATCATATAGAAGCTGAGTGACAACATGAATGTTAACTATGACCGAGTGTCAGAACATTCAAGTGCTGAGTAAACTAGTTTTGACATATGAGTTTGTAATTGCACAAACACTTATGTAAATCATTTTAGTCAAATTCTACATGATATCTAAATATTATAGAGAAAATTGAGAATAAGATTACATATTTTTTCAGAAGACATTAGTCCCAAGAAAAGTAGATTAACCAATCAAAAAATTAGAAGGGTAAAATGGAAAAAGAATGAAATATGGATCATTGATCAAGATGTAGAACTTTCTATTATTATCTATTTAAGAAGGGTTAGACCTAAGATCAAAAAGAGAGTGAGTAGAAGACAACATGAAGAAATGAATAAGCTAAGTATAGGGCAAAGGAGGGTAAGTCTAAAAGTAAGTTAAATATAGAAACCAAAGCAATGAAGGACATAAATAAGGAGATTAGATCGAGATATTGAAGAGAGGAGATTCATAATTAGCTTTAAGAGAAAATGAAAGGATCAAGTATTGAATCAATTTTGACAAACTGAGTTAGGAAAAATCTCTTAACAGAGTGGTTCTAATAGACCTTATTTAAATCTCCCAATAAGGTCCTTACTTTATTGTAAGTGTAAAATCCTTTAATAAGGTAAGACTTAACAATCTTAAATGCTTTTGACAGAGAAGACCCGTCATAGGGTAGATCATCATATATGATAAAATTGTAGCCCTAACAGGAATTCTTTTTTGTTGCAGCAGTAAACATTTGTGGGTTTCATCTCCACTCTAGTTTTACCTTCATCTTTAAGAGTTTTTGGTTTATCAAAATTATTGCATTATGAGTTTATATTTTCATGGATGTTATTCTTAGATGGATTAAATTTCATCATTACAAGTTTATGAATATATGATATGAGATTTAAGATATGAGATGGATTAGGTGTGAAACTAGTAAATTATTTTAACAACGAAATTTTTTATAGATCCCCCCCCCCCCCCCTCTTGAAAGAAGTCTAACAACTTAAGAGTACAAATCATGGAGGAATACAAAATGGGAAAGATCATTGAGAACCATATGATTGAAATCTAGATCATACTGAAGTAACTTGAAGGAGGAAAAAATGTTGAGGAAATACTTAAAGAAAAGGAAAGATATGACCATTAAGAAGAATGACACACTATACAAGGAAGTTGATGTTAGAGGATTGTTTAACAGTGGGAATACTAATGATAGTGATGCAACAATTTCAAATCTAATAGAGAAGAACAATATTCTAAGCAAAGAAATTAGAGAACTTAAAAGAGAACAAGAAATTGAATTAGTAAGACTATGTGAAGTGACTGAACAAAAGAAGAAAGATGAATAAGACAAAAGGAAAATTTCTACCAAACTTGAAGAAAGATCATTCGATGTGCAAAAGCTTACAAGAAATCAGTTGGATATGATGACCCAGTTGTTAATTGCAAATTAGAAGTTGAATAGAAAGGACATGAAGATTATGAATCTACTATCAGAAAATGACCAAGGAAAGAGTTGAGATATGAGAAATAACTTTTAGAAAGAATGAATAAACCAAGCGAAATTATCAGATACTTTAAAGAACTAATGAGATCACAAAGGTCATCTATTGATACTTCTAGTCTAGAACATGTCAAACATTCTTCATCTACTAAGAAGGAGGGTCATCAAAGTGTGGAAAGAAAAGAAATGCACAATCCAAATGAAAAACTACTTGTCATCATTATGGTAAACTTGGACATACTGCTAATATTTGCAAAAGCAAAAATGGTATGTAAAACCCTAAACCTAAGTTTATTGATAATTGTTTAATTGCAAGAAGTAAGGACACCAAGCACATGAATGCATGTAAAAGAAAAGTAATATACCTACTACACCTAGATTTGAAGAACATTGGTATATTTGTCAAAAATATGGACATAGAGCTCATGAATGCAGATCAAAAGAAAAATCTAACTAGACATTTGAAAGGAAAATATATGCACCTAAGCAAGGTAACTCTTAAAATTGGGATTACAAAACATGGTATAGTTATCATTATTGTGAAGAGTATGGGCACATTCCAAAAAATTACATTAAGACACATTTTAAGAGGAAACTATAAGAAATGGTTGAATGGAAACCTAGTTTGTTTCAATTGTCTTAAGGTTAGACATGTTGGTCAGAACTACAGGACTTGAGCACTAGCACCAAACAATGAAAGAAACAAAGGAAAAGGAAAACTTGAGATGAATAAAACATGGAAAGAGATAATAGAAGATGGAGGTAGTGGATCAAGCAAAGCTGAGATCAACCAATCCAATGGATCAAGTGATTACATTACATTCAACTAAGTGAAAAGGTATGTAAGGTGTTAGAAATAAAAGAGGAGTAATTGAGAGGGGAGGGGTGAATCAATTACAATGAAAAAAATACAAGACCACTTAAGATATTAGTATAATTCAAAACCAAACTTTGTTGAAACTAAAATACTGATGTAACCTGGTTAACACAGGAACACTTGGTTAACACTAAGAATTACTATCACTTGACAAACACTAAAATAATCACTTCTTAAGATTTTTAGTGTGTTTAAAATTAATTAATTTAGTTGAAAAATAATAAATCAAATAACATGAACACAAGAGATACCAAGAATTAATGTGGAAACCCAATTTGGGAAAACCACCAATTGCACTAGTTACTATTTTTCACTCTTCAAAAGTGAGCCCTGTTAGGATCCAACCCTATTAAAGGTTACAAAACACACTGTTAGGTGTGACATGAAAATCCAATTTGGGAAAACCACCAATTGCAACTAGTTACTATTTTTCACTCTTTAGAAGTGAGCCCTGTTAGGAGCCAACCCTATTAAAGGTTAAAAAACACACTGTTAGGTGTGACCTTGTTAAAGGATTTAGTTCTCCATGTTAGGAGTGGCCTTGTTAGAGGTCTTTAGACACTTCAATCTAGAAATTCCACCTTGTTAGAGGATTTGGAAAATACTTGTTAGGCTAACTCTGTTAGGATATTTGATTCACTGCTACAATTATTAAATAGTAAAAATAATATGACCTGATCACTGATGCAACTGTATTTTCTAATTTTAGATCTTTATTCTAGCTTGAATGCTTGATCCTCCTTGATTAGAATTTTCTTTGCAATTCGGTCAACCTGGATACTCTGATATCCTTCCAATTTCCTTGATTTATCTTTTCAATCCCATGCTTGTTTTTAATTCAATCCTCAACTTGACCTTATATTTATATGTTTTACCTTGTCAAGTTGACTTGAATACACTCTCAAAAAAATGAAATTCATCCCATGAGTCAATTGGAACTAACTAACAAAGCTATCAGATCAAGTAGACTGATGTAGGAAAACCCTTCGTTGGCTGACCCAACCTGGTCAACACTAACTTAGAAATGACTTTCCTTTAGACTTTCTTTGGTAACTAAATGATCTTAGTTAACACTCATTCCATGCCAACTTTTCTTTGGTAATTGAATGAACTTGGTTAACACTAGTTCCATGCAAACTTTCCTTTGGTGATCGAGTGAGCTCAATAGACACTCACTCTAAACTTGGTTAACATTGAAACACTTGTCATACATTGGAACTTCCTTTGACTCCCAAGTGAGCTTATCATACATTGATTTCTTGGAATATACTTGACATTTGTGTAACATCAAAGAAAACATAAATTGAATGATTGTATCCAACAGTATCCCTATTTGACATTGATGACAACACAACATATCATAATACATAGAAATTTTAGAGAAAAGTAGAAGGATAATATCCTTGGTTTCATTATGATTCTCATCTAGTAGAACTCCCTCTATCCGTATGAGCTCCCCCTACCATCAATTTTTGATTGCAATGATTGCAATAGCAAACTCTCTCTCTTTGATATCAACTTAAGATTTCTAATATGAAAAATTCTCTCTCTTTGTCATCTCAAATATTCACAAAAATTTCTCTGATATATGATGACAAACTCTCCCTCTTTTACTTTTTATGCCAAAGAAAATAATCCATGTAGTTTCCATGTACCTAATGTACAGATTCATATGCAGTATTTTCTAACAATATCGTATCAACTTGATTGATCTTCAACATGCTTGGTTGATGCATCACTAAACTTTGATTAGTGAGCTTCAAACAAGGGAATGACCCCTAGCTTACCTCTTGCATACAAAAATGCATCCTTAGGTAATGGCTTGGTGAAAATGTTTGAAATTTGTTCTTTTGTATTTACATATTTCAATCTCACCTCCTTATCTTGCACCAATTCTCTTAAGAAATAATATTTTATTGTAATGTACTTGGTCTTGGTATGCATCACTGGATTCTTGGATATGTTGATTGCACTAATATTATCATAGAAGATAACAAATGGGTTCTCAATATCCTCCTTCATACCTGACAATAGTTGTTTGAACCACACAATGTTGGAACAATTGACTTTTGTAACAACATATTCCACTTCTACTATAGACTGAGAGATACAATTCTACTTCTTTCTTGTCCAAGATACTAGCCTCTTTCCAAGAAAAAGTGTTCCACCACTAGTGCTCTTCTTATCATCAACACTTCTTGCCCAATCAACATTAGTGAATTCTTTTAATTCAAAGTTGCCTCCTTTCTTATACCACAAACCATAATCTTCAGTACCTTCCAAAAATCTTGTTGAGCTATCATTTTACACGATGCTAAATGGTAGGAATTCTTACAAACTCCTCTCTTGAAAAGCTGATTTTGTGAATCGACTCCAAGGTTTTGGGTGATCTTGTGACCTACTAGAACCCACTCAATTGAAGATAAATGTGAATGTTCATGAGGAGGCCTTTGCTAGTTCATTTTGATTTCGGATGGAATGTAGAATCTACACACTGTTTCACAAATAACACTAAAAGAAACCTATGATTTTGTATTTTATGTTTGTTAAGAATGCAATCTAAGCATGCAGCTAGTATGAAATCCTATTCTAACAAGGGGGTCAATAAAGAAAAATAACAAGAACTTAAAGAAAATAACATGAAATTCAAGAAAATAGCATGAAATTGAAATCCTAATCGACATAAGCTACAAGAAACAACATGTTTGCAATTTAAGCTTTCAAAGAAATTAGTAGGTAACCAATGAAAATAGGGAAAACACTTCTTAGATTCCATTGATACAATTGTCAATGGGAAATTTCAGTAACCGAATGATGTTTCACTCTTCATCAAATTGAAAAGCCATGGAAAGTGCACTCATGCAGGACAAAGAGTTACACAAACACAATTTGGTGATTTCTTCTCAAGCTCAATATGTCAAAAAAATTCATAAATCTATAGCAAACACCAGAACTAAAAGATTGCACAACTAGAAACAATGAAATAAACCTTTGGCTCAATCATAATCTCATGAAAAAAATTCACAAAACAATGACACATTTAGGAAAGAATCACTACACTCCAAATGTGAGCACCAAAAGCATAATTTTATTGCATAATAATGATAGCCCTAATTACATATTACAAAAGGGTATTTATAAGAAATCGTCTCCTCAATTTGTGTTGAGATCGAGATATATCTTCATGCAATAAAATTCCTTTTAAATAATAAAACAACTAATTATATACAAACTAACTATTTAACTAGTTCTTAGAAGGACTCCATCCATTTTATATTCATTAATTGGATGCATGAGCCTTTTACATTTTTAAAACAAAGAAATATGAGAGAAGAGAGAGAGAAAAAGCTTCGAGTCAAAGTGGAAGTGTTCGGGAGTGCCAAAATTGGAAGCTAGTCTTTTACTAAGCATGTGTTGAAGTTAAACTACTGTCAGAATGCATTTTTTTTGTATGGAAAGTGCTATTTTTGGAATAGGCAATTAATTATCGACGCACCTTTGAAATTGCAAACCTGCTCACTTGCAGAGCTACCTACCTTGACAGGGTCAAAATCTCAAAATTTTACTAAGTGTCAAAATTAAAATTTTGGCATTTGGGTTTTGTTCTTCTTCATCCCAAAGGTATGTTTGTATGTTTGCCCTTGAATTTATCTATAAGCTCAATAATTTTAGCCACATCTAGTAGATCTAAAGCCTCATATTTTTCTTTGACCTTCTATCGGTAATTGTCTACCTCAATTTTGGTATCAGCAAAATCTTTGAGTTTGGTATCCAATTGTAACAAGGCTTCTTCCATCCTAAAGGCTTGCCGGATCTCTTCATCACTAGATGTTTCCTCAAAAGTCTTCTTAAAATTTTCTACCACAAGCTCAACATGCAATAACTTCTCTCATTCATCATCTTCAAAAATATCCAAGTATGCATCACTATAGTGTCTCTCTGCTACTTTGCAAGAGAGCTTGATGAATTGATTTTCCCTTGGGAGATGGAAAAAAATCTCAATGTTTTCAGGTCGTAATTCTAAAACAACTTCTCTAGTAATTCTTTTGACCACTCTCTCATCATAAACAAAATGTTGTGCCAGTGTCATGATCAGTTATGTTGATTGCACTGATACTGGATGTGAAGCTGTGCTCACCAACCCAAAATGAATCAGTTAAGATACTCATGCAGATCTCTCCATGGGTTTATTGCATATCCTAAGGAACTCTCCCAAATTTGTATGTCCTAGGTTGGTATCTTTGATTTTTGCATGATCATTGTGCAATCTTGATTTTGATGGTATTCCCTGAAACTTGAATACAATGGGCTTGGGTGCCATTCCAAATGTAGAAAACATTTAATGTCATGCACATCATGAGAAAAATGTTTATTAGCTAACAATAATGAAAGTCTTAAAGAAAATGTAAAAGCATTATTTTACTAATTAATGGTAGACAAAAATATGCAAAAAAGTATGCGATGCAATGAAAGCACTAGGGTGCAATGTGTTGGTGCGGATAGGCATGAGCACATAACATATACGTAGTGCACAGTGACATGTTTGAAGGGCACACGGTGCTATCTTTCCATGGGCACGCAATGCCATTATACTACCATTGGGTGTGCAACACCAAGTTTTTATGTGCATGGTGCCAAGTCTATATGCGCAACTCCAAGTACATGCACATGGTGTCGAGGTTATATGTGCATGGGGCACCAAGGTTATATGTGTGACGCCTAGGTTATACACGTTTAGGGTGCCAAGATTATATGCATGGCACCAAGGTTATACATGCATGGGGCACCAAGGGCATACGTGTGCGACACCATTCGTGGGTCATGTGACGATGCAAGCATGGGGTGACTTGTGAAATGCACTAGCAGAATGATTTGAGTGCAGTGCGCAATTAGCATGGTTTACTTACCTTGCATAGTAGATGAGTGATGGAAATGATTAAAAATGACAATGAGTTTAAAAGAATGTGGTGGGGGTTTTACAACCCTTGCTCACCCATGACCTTGCGTGGGTGCGCACCTCCTATGCACATGCATGTGCAAAATTATATATATATATATATTTAAAAAAATTATAATTTAAATATATTTTTTCAATTTTTCAATTTTTTTGTGTATTTTTAAAAAAAAGTAAACAAAATTTTTTTGACTCTTTTTAAAAAAAAAATCTCGATTCCAGAATGGTTAATTCAAGAATTTGAAAAAAAAGAGGGGGACCCCATTCCTTGTAAGGAATGGTGTGTGTGTTGTGTGACCACAAAAAATAGCCTAAAAAAAGGAAGAAATGACCAAGGCATTTCTTCATCAACAAACATTCTTCTAATGTGTGTCAAACACCAACTGAACTTCGAACACCTTGAGCATATTTTAGATGACTTTGCAATCAAAACTCTAGAATTCAAAACCTTCAAGCTCAGTATGTGATTCATGTGTTCATTCCCTATGTAGTCTCTCAAAGTTTTCTAACAACTCAAAAACAATCTTCCACTCCTCCTGGCTCATTCATTCAAAATCTCTTCGAAGGCTATTTGTTGATCACTTGCTTGATTGGATGATAGAATCAGTTTGAGGGCTCTTAGCAAGGTGCCATGTTCTTTTTAACTTATTGTAAAATTTGAATAATCACTCCATGTAGTTTTGATGAAGCCATGTTTTGGATACAAGATACTTTGTTTTGAAGGCATATCCTTCTTGCTAGTTTAGATCTTTAGAATCCTTTAGTCTTAACACCATCCTTTTCTTTTATTTTATTTCTCTCTCTTTTATTTTTTTTTCTATATCCTAACTATGCTTAGATTGTGCAGTCAAGACATTGGTGTCATTTCTTGGATTTGATCTCTTGTGAACATCCCTTGCATTCCTCTTTTAGAACTTTTTAGAAACTCTCATGCTAAACAATGATCTTAGCAACTTTTTGAGCAGGCCCCTCCTATTCAAACTAGTTGAAGTTTGGATCGTCCCTTCTCATCTTTGACTTCAATTTAACAATACCTAAAACAATAAAATTTTAAAATTTCAAAGTGTTGAGAACTTGTTGCTCTAGACTCTTGATTTTTGAACTGAAAAATCTCCTATTTCCACAAGGAATGTCAGTTGCTCCATTGGTATAAGACACACAATCATCCAAATGTTTTGACAAAGAAATACCTCTTCCTCAAATTGGAGCCAAAAAATGGCTAGTAAAATTTCAAGATAAAATATCAAGTACACCTTACCCACAATGACTGACACAACTTTGAAAAGTAACACATGACTAAAAGAAAACACACAACATGAAAGTACAACACACTTGCAGGAATAAAAATCTAAGCTAAATGCATAAATAAAATCTAACTATTTTTTTTTGTCTTTTAGGCTTCAAAATTATGCTTCAGAAACTACCCATTAATGTGCAAAGGAAGAAATTTCCCCTATAAGGAATTGAGCCTAAAAGTGTTTTCTTTGAGAATTTCTGCAATTTGATAATTCTCTATCCACAAGCATTGAAACTTGGTATGGCTGCCCAACTTTTCTTTCACCTTATCCTAGAGTAGAACAAGGTCAAAAATATTCAATGATTTAATCATGGCCCTCTTGTTGAACCATCTTTTCACAATAGCTTGATGTTTAGCCATGTGATCCAATGTAGCTGTCTATTTTTTGTCCATCTCTAAAAGATTCATCAATCTAATTTGTACTTTGTCAGCATCTTCAGCATATCCACTCATGAATTTTGAAACATGAATTCTAAAGTTGAGCAAAAATATTGGCTCTTGTCTATAAACAAGCAAGTATGGAGAAGTTCCCAAAGTGTTTTTGACTCTCACTCGATCTATCCATAAGGCATATTTGAGTTGCATATGCCAATCCCTAGGATTCTCCTTCAACAATCATCTTATCACTGTGATCAAGTTCTTAGTTGTAGATTCTACTACCCCATTTCCTTGTGGGTAATAATTCAAAGAGAACTTGATAATGACTTTATTTTCAAATGCCCATTGGGTCAAGAATGCAAATGCGAAAGAAGATTCGTTATCACACACAAGGGCAAATGGCATTCTGAACCTAGTAACAATGTGTTCTTCCAGGAAGCCTATTACCACCTTAGCAGTGCAGTTTTTGAATGTTTCTACTTCTGTCCATTGTGTGTAGTAATCTATAGCTGTGAGAATAAATGCATGTCCAGTTGATAATGGTATATTGATCAAACCAATGAAATCCAGCCCCCGCTTTTTGAAGGGGTGTATCTCATACACAAGCTATAAGGGCATTGCTAGATTCCTTAGTTTATTGGCACTAGTTTGATAGATATGACAAGAACATACATGCTCAAAAGTGTCTCTAAATATCAAGGGCCAAAAATAACCTAATCTTAGAATCATGTGAGTTGTTGCTTTTACTGAACCATATCCTATACCATACTTGTCATGAAAGTGTTCCAAGACTTCCTTTGCTTTTTCACGACCTAAACACTTCAAATAAATTCCTTCATAGTTTCTCTTGTACAACTTATTGTCTCATAGCATGTAGGATTCACACTTCATTTTGAGTCCCCTACGTTGTGAATTATTCATCCAACTAGGGCATTGGTCTTGTAGAAGATAATAAACAATGTCTTGATACCAAATGTCTGTCAGCACACCTTGGCCAATATCAACTTGAGATACAATCCTCTTATCCTGATCATCTTCATTTATTTCACTATCAAACTTGAATTCCTTTTCATTTCCATCCTGGTTATCAACTATCATCCTTGACAACTCTTGACCTCAAACTAATCTCATAGGTTGAATTCCTAGATCAAATTCCTGAAGTATGGCTATCCACTTTCCCCTTCTTTCACCAAGTTCATTCTACATCAAAAGTGTCTTTACTGCTAGATCAAGTACAATTGCATACACCTTACTTCTTAGTATGTAATGATAGAACTTCTTCACAACTTTGATCAATGCAAAGGACTACTTATCAAGGTTAGAATAATTCAACTCAACATTCTTCAAAGGGAAACTCATAAAAGTGGTTGGTCTTTCATCTTCCTTTTCTTTCTTCTGTGTCAGGATCCTGGCACAAGAGTGCTCTGAAGCAAAGGAATATATCTTAAAAGGTAACTCATAATCAAGACTTACTAAGACTAGAGCCATCAAAATGGCCACTTTGATATTTTTAAATGATTTCTTTATCTCTAGAAGCCATTCCATTTTAGCCCCCTTTTTGAGTAAATCATTAAGGGGACAAACTATTTCTATAAATCTACTTATAAATTTTTGCACAAAATTTATATTCCCAAAGAAAGACTTGAGTTCTTTTCGACTATAGGGAGGTGAAAACTTTAGAATCGCTTTGATTATATCAAGATAGATGGAGATCCTAGCTTCAGAAATGATATGACCCAAGAGCTTTCCTTTAGTGACCCCAAATGAACATTTCTTGGGATTGAGGGATATGTCACACCTACAACATCTATTAAATCCCTGCCTTAAATCAACAATGTGAGTGCTTTGATATTTTGAAAAGATGTTTAAATCATCCATGTAGATGACTATACATTTATTTACCAATCCCTTAAAAGCTTCATCCATGGCTCACTAAAATTTAGCTCTTGCATTAATTAGTCTAAAAGGCATTCTCCTATAGGAAAAAGTTCCCCATTTAGTTGTGAAAGTTATCTTTAGTTGATCTTCTTCTTCAACCATCACCTAATTATATCCTGAATATCCATCTAGGAAAGACATCATTTTTGAACCATTTACAATTTGTAGAACCTCATCTAGTGAGGGTAGAGTATAATTGTCCTTTTGAGATGCCAAGTTCAAGTTACAAAAATCAAAACAAAGATGAATCTCTCCAGTCTTCTTTTGCATGGGAACCAAGTTAGCAACCCATGTAGAATGGTGAATGGGAAATATGATCTTTGCATCCAGCAATTTCTTGACTTCCTTTATTATCAGGTGCTTGAGGATGGGATTGACCGGTCTTTATCTTTGCCAAAAAGGCTTGGCATTTGGTTTCAATGGGATATCATGAGTTATAATCTCAAGTTCATATGTCTTTAACTCCTCATAGCTCTAAGCAATGAAATCTTTATACTTAGTAAGCAACTTGAGCATTTCTTCCCTTTCTTGTGCATTGCATGTTTTCCCTATTTAGATCATCCTTGACTCTTCTTCAATTCCTAAGTTGTATTCATCACATTCCTCAATACTATTTTCTTGGATCATTCTTTTATTAAGTGCTAATTCATCATGATAAAAAATGTGTTCTAAATCAACCATCCCCTTGGGAATAGTGTTAGTCTTTAAATTCAGGATCCCATTTTCATCTTCAAGTTCATCATCCTTAGGTTTTTCATCCAGATTGTCCTCAATTTATTGCCCTTTAAAGTGACCATTGCACATGATAAATTCAAGTATGTGTTGATCATCTTAGAAGACTTGAAAGTTGTTAATATTGTTTGGAATAGATAGGGCAACAACCAACTCTACTAAAAATCTTTTCAATTTCATTCTTTCAACTAGTTGTAGTGCACTTGTTGAAATAGTGAGAGCATCCACCACCATGTTCTTCATCCTTGGAATGGATCTTGTATTTAGAGCTTTAAAATCATCGAATAAATCCCATACCCTCTTCTTGTAAGAAAGTAACCTTTTGTCATTGCAAGAATATAATGATTTTATTTGCCAAATAACCAACTGAGAATCTCCTTCAATTATGAGGGTTGTGACTCCTTTCTTGAGTTCAAAGAGAAGTCCTTGAATCAATGCTTCATATTTTGTAGCATTGTTAGTACATCTTAACTATAATTGATATGTTGCATAAAAGGACTTACCTTTTGGATTAACCAATTCTATACCTACTCTAGCCCCTAATTTTCATCTGGAACCATCAAAGTGAAGTGTCCAAATTGGATCTTCCTTGGGTTTTTTAACCTTGTGTTTGCTCATTCTCAATTTCTCTTTCACCTAAGAGCTAAAAGATTGTTTCTTGGGAACCCATTGCAACTTCTCATGGGGTGGACTTGATGATTCCCCATTGTAACAAGTTGATAGAGGAAATGTATATTTTTCCTATTTATCTTGAATTTCCTCTATCAATTTCTTAATTTCATCTATTTTAGGCTTAGGATGAATGATGATCAAAGTCCACCCTTGGCACTTCACGTACCATCTTTTTCTTTGAATCTTGATCATTCCTAGGGGAGGAGAAGACAAACCTCCACCATCTGAATAGGTATCACTATATGATAAATTTATATCTTCAATTTTCTCTTTGATCTTTGTTAACTTAGTTGAGTTTATATGATTTTTATCTCCCACAGGTCCCTTTTCTAGAATGTGGTTATCCTTGCCTTGCATCATATGTGTTAACACCTTTGTGACCATTTCTTGGCATGATGAGCATTCAAATTCAAAGTAGCTAACTTTGTGTAATTAGCAAAATCCTAGAAGGAGTAAGATACTAGGATCTACTTCTTCTCCCAAGCATTGCAAATTAGTCACCATATTATCTATGAACTGTGTCACAATCTCATCCTTTGGGATTGATATCTTGAGTTCCTTATCTTGATCTTGGGATGCTTTGATTGGAATAGTGTCGAATTCCATCACCTTGTATGAATCCAAATTTTATTGTAAGAATGCTATATCATTCAGGGTATTGTAGTCTATAATCGTCATTTTCAATTTGGGTTTTGGATCTATCTTGATTTGATTGTTCAACCCTTTCCATGGTAACCATAGCTAAGTGAAATTAATAGAGAACACCCCCTTAGGCATTTCATCCATTCTCTACTAGGGAGAGACCCATATGTCTCTAGAATGTCCACCACATGTATATCAATGACATCTTGAATCTGAGGATCGACTATCAACTATATTTGAACATCTTTCAATATGTAGATGAATTTCACCTCTATTTTTTCCAACTATATCACTATCTAGTTGGAAGGTTGAGGAATTACCCCTAACATTTTTGCTATTGATAGTGGCATGAAATCATATGAGGCTCCTAAATCAATCAAGAAATTGTGGAGATTCTTTCCATATATCCTAATGCTAAGCAAAAATGGGGGTACTTCAACCTTGTCTTTAAACATAGTGGGTATTGCTTCTGCAACATTGACTTGTTGAGACACTGTCTTTTGAGGGACAATATTCATATTGTGGGATACCTTTGTATGATCCAGAGTCTTCATGAGCACTTCTCATTGTTGTGGACAATTTTGCAACATGTCAAACCTGGACATATTTTCTTTGGTTCATTTCAAGTCTTTGACAACACTATACTTCTCAGTAGACCATGCAAGATTTTTCAATATCATTGGTACATTCACTTGATTCTAATTCTATTGTCCTCCATATGGTGGCCTTATTGGCACTGGATTGTTACTTGCTCTTAGATTAGGAGGAGTTGGTTGTAAAGCTAATGGAATTCCATCCATAAAAGGTTCTTTTCTATTTCGTAGATTATACATGTTTTGATTGTCATTGCAAAAAGAAAACATCTAATCATGCTAAAGACTAGGTTCTTGATTGAATGGAAAAGAAAATTCTTTGTTAACTAGTTGTTCTATCTGCACATTTCGTGTAGAATCATAGGATTCTAGTAACATAGTGTTAAATTGCATAGGAGGAGCATTACCATTTGCTTGTGAACTTTGAACCATCTCTTGATTCTCATTGTAATATGAACCATCATTGTTGGGTGCATTCTGACTATCATCATACTGATTAACATTTGCATACTAAACATTGTTATTATTGTTGTTGGAAAGAATACTTCTATTATTTGGCCAAGTGTTCCACTATCGGTTCTATTTTTGGAAGCCATTATTATGATCAGGAGGATTGAAGTTGTTCCCCCCATTTTTGTTTCCTACATTATTGTTGTTGTTCCTGTAGACACCTAAAAACCTTTAGAAAATAAAGTATTTTTATTTTCTAAAAAATTCCTGATGACATCATCATTAATTAATTAATTAATTTTTATGCCATTAAATCCCTTTATCTTAATTAAAAATATTTAATTAAGGAATCCCTCCCAAAAATGTTTAAATCTTATTTAAACATTATTTCCTTATTTATTAATTATTTAATTAATAAATTGACCAAAAAACCCAAAATAAATAAAAAATTTATTTTTTGCCCAAAACTTGGCCAATTTCCTTAAGACCACTAACCTCTTCCAAAATCTTCTAATCCTTCTTTAATTTTGATTAAAGGCTAATCCCATCATTTCCTACCCCTAATCCCAACTCAAAATATTTAATTAAGGTTAAATATTAATCCTCATGTTTATTAAAAAAGTTTTAATAAATATATCCTCAACCCAAACCCTTGAAATAAATAAAACTTTATTTATTTCCTAAAATCTAATTTATCCTCATCCTAAGAAGTTCTAGACTCTTCTAGAAAGTCTTCATCCTCATCCTAGGAAGTTCTAGACTATTCTAGAAAGTCTTTATCCTCATCCAAAGTCTAGACTCTTCTAGAAGATGTCTTTAAACCTAATCCTAATCCCCTCCTAACCTTGTCACATTCCCTAAACATGGGTTAAAACTTACTAACCCAAGCCAAAGTTAACAAATATCTCCTCCTTCACCCACCCTCATTAAATGCCATCCACTTGCCTATCCCTAAGCTAATCCTAAACCATCCTAATCCATCCTCTAATCATTTGCACAACCCTAAGCAAGCTTAAAACCTTCCTAATAAAAACCAAGTTGAAATTCCTCTCATCTCCTTCAAAATATCTCAACCATAAAACTTTATGAAGCCCACTAGGCCATAAATGACTCTTCCAAGCCCTTTTATTGCTCTTACAAGCCATTATGAGGGTCTTTATGAATATTTTATCCCTTTAGCCTCCTTTGTTGACTCATCCTTCCCCTTTTGTCCATCCTCTCACCCTGTGACATGTGTCACTCCCTGATTGGTTGTAAGGAAGCACAATCCACGTGCTCTCCTCTCATTCAATCTAAACCCTCCATAAGCTTTTTCTCATCCTTGCATCTTAGCCCTCCATCCCTCAAGCCTTTTTCCTATTTAAGGAATCCTCTCCCAAGCCATTTTAACACAATCCATGAAGTAAAGTCATAATGCCATTTTAAGAAGCCATTTTACATCAAAACCATACACTCACACCCAAATTCCAACTCCATTTGAAGCAATTTTTGAAGCATAAGCTTGAGCATACATCTTATCTATTTAGACAAAGCCACTCAACAAGAGAGCTTCTTATTGAGAGAGTCCATTAATGGCTCATATTCTCAATTGAGAGTTCATCTTAGTCTATCTTGAAGTTTATGAATTTTGTTTAGTTTGTAGAAGCTTTATTTAAATTTGGTTTTTATTAGCATACTAACATTGCTCATATACAGTTCCCACTAAAGTTCCTATTATAATTCTAGCCTTAGTTGTTATTGAAGGGACTAGGATTGTTCCTTTGAAATTTTTTCTATCCTTGTGATAACCTTAGATGAGTCAATCCGTTGTTCATTTGAGACATAATCTTTTTCATCTAACCAAATTTGGAAACAAAACCATTGTCTACTTCAGTGGGTGCTACCGCCTTTTCCTCAAAGAAGGGAACTTTCAGAGGTTCAAACCCTAGATATGTTAGAGTGAGATTTTGTGGAGTGGGTGCCTATTCATATGGAATTGGATTCATAGGTATGAACTGACTAGACATTGGGGTACTTTGGTAGGGCATGTTGGCATCGTTGTGATAGTTGGACCTAGAAGCATTAATCCTCCTCTATTAGGATTAGCTTCCTTAGTGAAGGTAATTTCCTCTGCAAAGAATTTATCCAATGTGTCAATATTTTCTATAGGAAGTCTTCTCAGGAAAATTGTAGTAAGATGGTCCATAGCATTCAAATAAATCTAAATAGCAACTTCATCTAGTATAGTGTATGTCATCTCTAGCTTGTGATATGTCATATGGAAGTGATGGTTGAAGTGAGAAACTATCTCAGCTGGGTCCCTTTTGATTGATACGAATTGTTGATGTATCACAACTAGGTTGATGAATGTTTTGAATTGTTCCAAGAATAATTTTTTGAAAGTGTCCCAATCTCCAATGCATCTAGGTGGCAAATTTATGTACCAATTAAAGGTAATTTCCCCCAAAGAGTAGGGGAATAAATGAAGAATTGCATCCTTGTTAGTAACCTACTTGCGGTTACAAATTTCTTTGAATACCTTAACATGATCTTCAACAGTTCGTGTTTCACCATAGATGAATCTTGGGCAAAACTTCTTAGGATTCTTAGGGAGGTCATGGAGTGCACCTCTCAAGTTTATTGGTGAGTCTACAACATTTGAAAAAAAGGCCATTGGAGGGTTTGGTGGACATAAACATGGTTATTGAGGAGTAGCTATTGGAATATGTGGTGGTCCACTAGGTGGTTTGATTGGAGGTGGAGTTGAAGAAGACGATGAAAGTTTGAATGGAAATGGTTGAATTCAGGGTATTCCCTTGTCACTACATGGTTTGTGGAACTGGGTAAGCTCAAGAAACTTGTGTGCTCTTGGCATATACCTTAATACTCATTGAAATGGAGATTTTGGATCAATATCCTCTAGTTTGCATCAATTTTGAAAAAAGTGCACCTTTGCAAAAGTACACTTTCTCACCTCACTAAATTTTGCACATCACAAAGTTTTGCACTCCTCTACACCTATGAAGTTGTGGATCTGTGAACCTACATACCTAAAAATTTGTAGACCTATAGACCTATGAAGCTACAGACTTGAACTTCTTAAAAACTTAGAATTTTTTTTCAACTTGTGTGAAGCGTAGATTTTTGCAAAAAGTGCAAAATTTTAAAACTTTGGCAAATTTTCCACTATTCTTCGAGATCTAAAAGTGTAGGCCTCCTTCTAGCACCACTTTTGTTGAGTTGTCATTTTACACAATGCTAAATGGAAGGAATTTTTATGAACTCTCTTGACAAGCTAATTTTGTGAATCGACTCCAAGGTTTTGGGTGATCTTGCAACCTAGTGGAACCCACTCAGTTGAAGATAAATGTGAATGTTCATGAGGAGGCCTTTGCTAGTTCATTTTGATTTCAAATGGAATGTAGGACCTGCACACTATTTCACAAATAACACTAAAAGAAAACTATGTTTTTGTATTTTATGTTTTTAAAGAATGCAATCTAACCATGCAGCTAGTATGAAATCCTATTCTAACAAGGGGCTTAATAAAGAAAAATAATAAGAACTTAAAGAAAATAACATGAAATTCAAGAAAATAATGTGAAATTGAAATCCTAATGGACATAAGCTATAGGAAACAACACATCTATGAGTTAAGCTTTCAAAGAAATCAGTAGGTAAGCAATTAAAATAGGAGCAGTGCTTCCTAGATTCCATTGATGTAATTGTTGATGGGAAATTTCAGTAACTAAATGATGTTTCACTATTCATCAAATCACAAGGCCATGAAAAGTTCACTCATGTGAGATAAAGAGTTATGCAGGCACAATTTGGTGATTTCTTCTTGAGCTTGATACATCAACAAAATTCATAAATCTGTAGCAAACAGTAGAACTAAAAGATCACACAACAAAAAACAATGCAATAAACCTTTGGTTCAATCACAATCTCATGAACAAACTTCACAAAACAATGACACATTTAGGCAAGAATCACTACACTCCAAATGAAAGCACCATAAGCATAATTTTATTTCATAATAATGACAACCCTAATTACATATTACAATAGGGTATTTATAAGAAATCATCTCCTCAATTTGTGTTGTGAGTGAGAGATATCTTCATGCAATAAAATGCTTTTTAAACAATAAAACAACTAATTATATACAAACTAACTATTTAACTGGACCTTAGAAGGAATCCATCCATTTTATATCCATTAATTGGATGCAAGAGCCTTTTACATGTTTAAAACAAAGAAATATGAGAGAAGAGAGAAAGAGAAAGCTCCAAGTCAAAGCAGAAGTGTCTAGGAGTGCCAAAATTGGAAGTTGGTCCTTTACTAAGTGTGTGTCGAAGTTAAAAAGTTGTCAAAATGCATTTTTGATGCATGGAAAGTGCTATTTTTGGAATTGGTAGTTAATTTTTGACGCACCTCTGAAATTGTAGACTTGCAAACTTGCACACCTACACACCTGTGGAGCTATGGACCTTGATAGGGTCAAAATCTCAAAATTTTACTGAGTGTCAAAATTGAAATTCTGGCATCTGGGTTTTGTTCTTCTTCATACCAAAGCTATGTTTGGATGTTTGCCCTTGAACTTATCTATAAGTTAAGTAATTTTAGCCACATCTGGTAGATCTAATGTCTCATGTTTTTCTTTGACCTTCTATCGATAATTGTCTACCTCAATTCGAGTATCAGCAAAATCTTTGAGTTTGGTATCCAATTGTAACAAGGCTTCTTTTGTCTTGAAGGCTTGCCGGATATCTTCATCACTAGATGCTTCCTCAAAAGTCTTCTTAAAATCTACTACCACTACCTCATCAAGAAATAACTTCTCTCATTCATCATCTTCAAAAATATTCAAGCACACATCATTGTAGTGTCTCTCTGCTACTTCATGAGAGAGCCTGATGAATTGATCTTCCCTTTGGAGATGGAAGACCCTCTCAATGTTGTTAGGTCATAGGTCTAACAAAACTTCTCTAGTGACACTTTTGACCACTCTCTCCTGAGAAACAAAATGTTGTGCCAGTGTCATGATCAATTCTGTCTATTGCACCGACACTAGATGTGAAGCTGTGCTCACCAACCTAGAATGAATTAGTGAAGATACTAATGCAAATCTCTCCATGGGTTTATTTCATATCTTGAGGAACTCTCCCAAATCTATATGTCCTAGGTCATTATCTCTAATTTTTGTATGATTGTTGTGGAATCTTGTTTTCAATGGTACGCCCTAAAACTTGAATACAATAGGCTTGGGTTCCATTCCAAATGTAGATTCCATTTAATCTCTTGCACATCATGAGAAAAAAAAATTATTAGTTGAAAATAAAAAAAACCTAAAAAAAATGTAAAATCATTATTTTACTAATTAATGGCAAAAAAAAAATGTGAAAAAGTATGTGATGCGATGAAAGCATGAGGGTGCAGTGTGTTGGCATGGGCAGGCATGAGCACATGGCATATACATTGCACATGGTGCCATTATACTACCATTGGGCATGTGGTGCCATATCATAGTGGGCATGCAATACCAGGTTTTTATGCACATGGTACCAAGTCTATACATGCAACTCCAAGTACATGCATGTGACACTGAGGTTATACGCGCATGACGCCAAGGTTACATGTGCAGTGCCAAGGTTATATGAGCATGGGGTGCCAAGGTTATATGCGCAATGCCCAGGTTATATTTGCATGGGGTGCCAAGATTATACATGCAACACCAAGGTTATACACACATGGGGTACAAGGGGTAGATGTGTGTGACACTGCTCACGAGTAGCGCTATGGGTGGGTCATGCAATGACACATTGTGTGGGTCGCGCAGTAGCGCGAGTGTAGGGTGAATCATGAAATGCATAAGTGGAATGATTTTTGTGTAGCGTGCAATTAGCATGGTCCACTTACCTTTCACAATGGATCAGTGATGGAAATGACCAAAAAAGATGATGAGTTTTAAAAAATGTGGTGGGGGTTTTATAACCCTCACTTACCCACGGCCTTGTGCAGGTGTGCAAGCACGCGATGTGCACCTCCCATGCGCGTGCACATGCAAAATTATATATATATGTAACTTTTATAATTTTAATATATTTTTTCAATTTTTCAATTTTTTGTCTTTTTTTTTTTTAATTAAAAATTTTTTTGACTCTTTTTCAAAAAAAAATTTCAATTCCTAAATGGTTAATTTGGGAATTTTAAAAAAAAGAGGGGGACTCCATTCCTTGTAAGGAATGGGATGTGTGTTGTGGGACCACAACACATCTCATGATTCTTTTTATTGCCATCATATAATTTTCTTTAGGATTAGTAGATATTCTAGCCACCATACCAACTACTAATGCTATATCAGGTCTTGTGTGCACTACATACTAAAGTTTTCCAATCATTGATTTGTATGTAGTCTGGTCTACCTCCTTGGAATCATCATTTTTGGAAAGATTATGTCTAGTAGAAATAGGTGTTCCAACTGGTCTAGAATCATCCATTCCAAATTTCTTCAGTATCTCCTTGATGTATTTTGATTGAGTAATGTAGATACCATCCTTCATATGTTGAATATATATGCCAACAAAGAATTTGATCTCTCCAAATATTGACATTTCAAATTCCTTACTCATTTCCATAGAAAAATATTTGCACAAGTCATCATTTCCAACAAATAATGTATCATCCACAAAGATTTCTGCCAACACAATCTTCTTATCTGGTCCTTCTTTGATGTATAAGCTTCTATTATTAATAGTTCTTTGAATACCAATCTTTATGAGATAATTATGTAACTTTTCATACTAGGCTCTAGGTGCTTGTTTGAGACCATACAAAGCTTTGTGTAATTTTCAAACCATGTCCCTTTTGCTACGATCAATGAAATCTTTTGATTTCTTAATGTGGAATTCGTCTTCTAAGATTCAATTCTAGAATATTGATTTCACATCCATCTGATATACATTGAATCCTTTGTGTGTTGCATATGAAAAGAGAGTTCTCACACCTTCTAGTCTAGCAATAGGAGAAAAAGTCTCTCCATAATCAATACCTTGTTCTTGAGAAAAACATTGCAAACTAA
Organism: Cupressus sempervirens; assembly: GCA_028749045.1. Classification (NCBI taxonomy): domain Eukaryota; kingdom Viridiplantae; phylum Streptophyta; class Pinopsida; order Cupressales; family Cupressaceae; genus Cupressus; species Cupressus sempervirens. The sequence continues at coordinate 123,103,505 of CM053791.1, read as the reverse complement.
CCTTTCCTTGTTTCTTGAAGATTCTCCATTCTCATTCAACTTATTTGTAAATACCCATTTGTGCAAATTACATTCTTTTCCTTGGGTCTTAGAACAAGAGTCCAAGTTTTGTTCCTTTCAATCTGATCAATTTCTTCATTCATTGCCTCATTCTAGCTTTCATTTTCTAATGCATCTTTGATAGTTCTAGGTTCAAACTCAGTAAGTAAACATGTACCTCTTTATTTTTTCCTTGTCATTTTGCCTTCTGATTGATCTCCAATGATTTTCTTAGGTGTATAATGCCTTCCAACATATCCAAGAAGTCTAGGCTCCTTCTTTTTGAATTCACTAGGTTTTCCATGATCTTCTAAATCACACTTAGGTCCCACTATCTATCACTTAGGCCCATCAGATAACTCGATTTGCACTAACTAAAACATGGGTCCTTCTAACTATGACTTAGGTCCTTCAAACTATAAATCAGGTTGCACTAGCTACAACTCAGGTCAAACTAGGGATTTTAGGAACTTGGGTGGTGAATTTTGTTGACTTCCATTTTTGAACTTTAGGTAAAGTATCAGGTTCATAGTAAACAAATTTTCTATAGTTTTCAGGTTCCTTTCTACTTTTTTCTTACAGTTTTCTTCAAATTCATCATCTTTAGATGTCCACTTTCTATAACTTTGTGCATAGATAGATTCAAATAATTGTATGCTTTGCTCTTATTGGAGTATCCCAATAATATGCCTTCATCACTTTGCACATCAAATTTTCCTCTTCTTGACTCCAAAATATAAAATTTTCTTCCAAATAATTTGAAATAAAAAAATATTAGGTTTATAGCCATACCATAATTCAAAAGGTTTTTGATCTAAGTCCTTCTTCAATTGAACTCGGTTCAAGGTATGAACTACAATGTTGATTGCTTCATTCTAGTATTTGATAGAAATGTTCTTCTCTATCATTAGTGTCCTTGCATAATCCATGATTGATCTATTTCTTCTCTTAGCTATGACATTCTATTAAGGTGTACCAAATGCAGATACCTATCTTTTGATTCCTCTTTCATTACAAAATTCACTAAATTCATTTGAGATGAGTTCACCTCCTCTATTTGACCTTAGAAACTTTAGCTTTTTTTTGTGTTTCTTTCTCAGCTCTTACCATATACCATTTAAACTTTTGTAAAGCTTCTTATTTATCCTTTAAACACATAACTATAATCATCCTATAATAATCATCAACAAAAAAATAAAGTACTTATCTTTAGAGTAGCTTTATATGCCAATAGGTCCACAAAGGTCTATATGAATTAGCTCCAAGACTTCTCCATAATGATAGCTGTTGCTTTTAAAACTTGTCTTTTGCATCTTTCCAGTTTGAGAATTCTTGTACATGCCCATATTAGGTTTCTTTAGGCTTGGAATGCCTCTCACTCTTTTATTCTTGCTTATGTTGACTAGGTTATCAAAATTCATGTGACACAATCTTTTATGACATAACCAACTTTCTTCTACTTGAGCTATGAAACATAAATTTTTAGTTAGATCTAGGTAGAATAGATTACCTCTTGTTAGATTTGCAATCCCAACTAGATTTACATTTCCATCTAGCAACTTGGTTTTCCTATTCATGAATTCTACCTTGAATCTAGTGTTATCCAATTGTGCCACACTAAGAAAATTATGCTTAAGTCCTTCAACCCAATAAGAATTGTCACATCTAAGATCATTGGTTAGTGCAATACAACCTTTTCCCTTTACATAACAAGGTTCATCATTTCCAAATCTAACACTCCCACCATCATAGTGTTCTAAGTGCTAAAATTTAGATTTATCACTAGTCATGTGGTGAGAAAAACCAATAACAATAATCCATGTATTATTCTTACTAACATGAGAAATGAGGGCCATCTTATCATTATCATCATCTGATTCATCCTTAACCGTAATGTAAACCATTTAATCTTCTTCACTACTATCAAAATCTTTAGCCATGTAATAAGATTTCTTACCTTTAACCTTGTAGTCTTTGTAGCTTTTGAAAGCCTTCTCGCCTTTGTACTTTTCATGCTTGTTTTCTTATTTTGTTTCTTTGTTTGGACACCTTACAAAAATGTGAAAAACTTCTTCACAAAAAAAGAAGATCAAAGGAATTTTGCCTTTGGGAAATCTTCTTGCAAGCAATACATCAATGACTTGAAGATCATCAAAAGCATCTTCATCTTCACTATTAGACTTCTTGCTTTTAGACTTTGCAGCTTTCTTCTTGAGTCATAGTTTGGATTGAAATGTAGAGTCAATATTATTGGAGTGGGGAATATAATTATCCAAGTTATCCAACTCAAATTTTGTCAACCTTTCCACTAGTGCATCCAAGATTATATCATTCTTAGGATCAAATCTCATTTCTTAAATAGTCGATAGTCTAATTGCATGTATAGGAATAAGGGTTCTGAGTACCTTTCTTACCACTATTACATCATCAATTTTCCCACCTAAGGCTCTGATTGCACTCACACAAGCTTGATTCTTTCATTGTACTATGCAATGTTCTCATCTTCTTTCATCTTTATATGATCAAACTAACCTCTAAGACTTTTTGTCTTAGCTCTCCTCACATTATCATTACCTCCATAGATATCCTTTACCTTTTTCAACATTTAATGAGTAGTAACATAGTCTTTGACTTCATTAAAATCAATATAATTGAGAGTGGAAGCAATGCCAATCATCATTATGTCATGGTTCTTCTTTTCTATAATTTGTTCCATAGTCAAAATTCTAGTTGGTACCACATATTTTTTCTCTAGATATTTCAATCTTGTGTCACCAATGGCTGCCAAATGGAGCTTCATAATTTCCTACCATGCTTGGAAGTGATCTCTATTTAGCTTAGGAATCTCCCTTCTATAAGACATCTTGATCTTTAGCTTAGGTCCTTGAAACCTTCTCTGCAAGCACCAAAAGCTCTAATTCCACTTGTTGGAAATATAAGAGGAGAAATTGAGAGAGGAGGGGTGAATTAGTAACCACAATTACAATTCTTAGATCCCCTGAGATGTCAATACAATTCAAAACCAAAATCTATTGAAACTAAAATACTCTTGTAACTCGGTTAACACAAGAACACTCAATTAACAAAAAAAATTATTGTCACTCAAAAAACACTAAAATATTCACTTCTTAAGATTTTTAGTGTGTTTAACCTTAATTAACTTAGTTGCAGAATCATTAAGCAAATAACATGAACACAAGAGACACCAAGATTTAACTTGGAAACCCAATTTGGGAAAACCACCAATTCCAACTAGTTACTATTTTTCACTCTTCTAAAGTGAGCTCTATTAGGAGCCAACCCTGCTAAAGGTTACAAAACACACTATTAGGTGTGACTCTATTAAAGATTTTAGTTCACCCTATTAGGAGTTTCCTTGTTAGAGGTCTTTAGACACTTTAATCTAGAAATGCCACCTTGTTAGAGGATTTTCGAAATAGTTGTTAGGCTAACTCTATTAAGAGATTTGATTTAATGCTACAATTATTAGAGAGTAGCAATGATATGACATGATTATTGATGCAATTGTATTTTCTGATTTTAGATCTCTATTCTAGCTTGAATACTTGATCCTCCTTGTTCAAAATGTTCTTTATAACTCAGTCAACTCAGATACTCTGATATCTTTCCAATTCACTTCCTTGACGTATCTTTTCAATCCCATGCTTTTTTTTTAATTTAGTCCTCAACTTGACCTTATATTTGTATGTTTTACCTTGTTAAGTCATCTTCAATACACTTTCAAACAAATGAAATCCATCCCAGGAGTTAGCTAGAACTAACCAAAAAAGTTGACAAATCAAATAAATTGATGAAGGAAAATCCTTCTTTAGCCAACCCAACTCGGTCAACACTAACTTGGAAACAACTTTCCTTCAAACTTCCTTTGGTAACCAAGTGAGCTCAGTTAACACTTGTTCCATGCTAACTTTTTTTTGGTTACCAAGTGAACTCGGTTAATATTGGTTCCATGTAGCCTTTCCTTAGGCAATTGAGTGAGCTTGGTAGACACTCACTCTAAACTTGGTTAACATTGAAATGCTCATCATACATTGGAACTTCCTTTGACTCCTAAGTGAGCTTGACATACATTGATTTCTCAAAATATACTTGACATTTGTGTAACATCAAAGAAAATATACAATTGAATGATTGTATCCAAGAGTAAGGGACTCCATACTTAAATGTTATATCATACATCAGTTTGTAACAAGAAAAGTGATTAAAATTTCATATCAGCATGAATCAAGATGCATTAGGACAAATTTGAGAGAAGTATTGGGAAATTCAATGATATATGCTATCAAGTGTTGAGCATCAGTAATATAGTCTATATTGACCAAGAATTACAATATAGACTGAGAGATTACAATGAATGAGTTGTTGTATTGACCGAACAAATTGGTATTAACCAAAAGAGGTGATAGTGACTGAGTATTTGAATGAAAAGAATCACCAACACAACTTGTAAAGGCCAAGATAGCTATTGTGCACCTACTAGAGTACAAACATATTTATTGCAAACCTAAATGGACAAATTGAAGGTATATATATTGAATTTTGGTATTCATTTTCATTTTATCAAGTGACTTTTAGTGCATGAGCTATTCAAAAGAAATATTAGCAATATAGAAAGTGAATTGCAACATGCCATTAGTGAATTGGAAGATCATAGTAGGCAAAGTTTTTCAATGCTGAGTTAAGTTACTTGAATCAAATTTGTTCAAAACCCTAGTTCAAAAATGGCATCTTCTACATCTGTAGCTTTGAAGGAAATATTGAAGGAGAGCAATGCACAAATTGTGAGGAACAATCAATGTCTACTGAATTTCAAGGAATATCCAAACTTTGCATTCACTAGTGCTAAATTTGGTGCACTATCATCAATTCCACCAAGGGTGTTGATGATTCATGATGTAACATTGTGTTATATGTGTAAAGTGGGAGAAATTGGAGATTATGAACTTTGCATATCATTTTTAAAAAAAATTGATAATGGAGTGTTGAAGGAAAAGTGCAAAGTCATTGTTGAGAAAGGGCTAACCCATGCCCTATCTTTTTTTGGAAGTTTTCAAAGTTGAATCAATAAAAATTGTGTTGAGCTAAGTAAATGACATGAAGATTTGGTTAGAAGGTGGACCAATTAAGATTAACAAGGATATCATACACTAAGTTACTTATTAGCCTACTTTGGATAGACCTAATATAATGAAAAGTGTCACGAGAGATGTTGTCAAGCAACATATGAAGGCAAAGTGGAATGGTTGAGGAATGCTGATCAATGGGATCAAAGACCTAGTCATTGAATTTGGAGTACATGTGATTGCACATAATTTCTATTAGTTGAGATGACTAAATACAATGCCTTGCACTACATTGGACCTTAGATAAAAAATTATGAAGAAAGATAATAGTTATGATCTTACCAAGATGCAACTACAATAATTGTTAGAGAACCTTGGAGCATAAGGAAAGAAGAATACATCATGTAAGCTTGGTTCCCTACTCATTTTTATACTCTTCCCACCACTGGCACCATAGCATGGGATAGAAGTATACTAGAAATAGAACATATAAATGACTTAATGAGTCAATTGGGAGAAAATTTTGAGGCAATAATGGATAACTATTTTGAGGAATTAAAGAACAAGATGAAAAATAGAATGAGGATAGCTAAGTCAGTTGTAGATAATTATTTTGATGATATATTCTTTATGGTAGATACATATCTTATCTATGCATAGGAAGTAATACCAAGCATTGCATGGATGAGGCCAATGCAATATGAAATGAATGTTTATGAAGTAATAGTACCAGTAGCTATACTATTGTTTGAAGAGATTGATACAAATGTCGAGCCATTTGGTACATATGACACAACCAAGAGTAAAATGACATTAAAAACAAAAGTGCCCAAGATATATAGGAAAAGGTAGAAAAATATTGAGGGAAAAATTGGCAAAGCTAAACTTTAGATTATTGAAGGAAAAGGAGAGGATGAGGAATCTGAAGATGGAGTTGAAGCCGAGTCATCAAAGGGAAAAGAGCTAACTATTGTTGAGGCAAAGGTATAAAAGTAGAAGAAAGTAGTAATTGTTGATGTAAAAGTGAAAGAGGATCTAAAGAAGGGTGTAAAGAAGGTTTTCACAAAACCTAGATTAGAGCCAAAGAAAAGAGTAATCACACAGTCAAAGGAAGCTTAGTCCCCAGCTGAAAAAGTGAAAGAATGTCTATCAAAGAGGAAGCCAACCAACGCACAAAAGAAAAGCTTACCTAAGTGGCCAAGTAGAAAATTGGTCATAACATAGGAGGAGGAAGATGATGAAGAAATAGAGTCTAATGATCTAAGAAAACTTTAATTGTACTTGTCATGCCCAAATTTTACAAGGCAAAACACAACCAACAATTTTTTTTTTGAAAGGTGAACTACGGATAATACATATAGACCTATGTTTTACTACAAATACTTTATCAAACTGTAGTGCTTGCCCTCGTTTACATCTTTCTAGACACATTGTTGCTATTATTATCAGACTATGTTAGACTAGTTTTATGTTGATGGATTAGTGGTATTGTTTTGAGACTATCAAATATTATGTTATGGATTCAGTTGATATATGATGAGATCATTTAGACCTTACATTTCATGTATGCATGATGATCATTACATTGATTTCAGTTATTGATGATGATTAGTTAGATGGTTTATTATCTCAGTGTTTTATTATGGATACTTACCCCATACTTGCATGTGTATGGTGTGCGTGTTTGCTCTTATTGTATGGTGTTTCTGATATGGTTAAGGGAGTCATCATCACCTGCTAGTCGGGATCTACAAGATGCACCACTTCCTACCATTTCCTGTTTAGCTTAGAATTATATATATTGTATGTACATGCATGGTTTTTATGCAAGTTGCAAGTACCGAATATCAACTTCCCTAAATTGCCAGGATGAGCGTACCCTATTATATTATCTCAATGATAAGATAAGGGAGGAGATAAATTCTCAAGTCCAAATCCCAAAACCTTAAAACCATTGTCCTAGAGAGATAGGGCAAGTATCTGGATATTTTACGTTCTGAATGTGTCGGATGACATAATTCATGATTTTTAACCCTTTAGACTAATTTTGTATGAATTTTTCTATGATGGGTTTTCATATTTTATCTTGGAGGTCTATGGTGAATTTTCTATTAATTAAGTCTTAATAAATAGATTTAATTAATATAATATCATGATCTTTGATATTTTGACTATAATTAATAAAATGAGAATTAATTGAGAAAAAGAATTAAATAAAAGAAAATTAAAAATTAAAATTAAAAATAAATATAAAATAATAATAAAGTAATAAATACATAATAATAATAAAAGTTATAAAAATTAAAATGAAAGTTACAAAAATTAAAATAAAAGTTATAAGCTTTCTTAGGAGTAAACGCACCTTTTTATTTCTCTTATGTCAACAACACGGGAGTTAGTGCACCAATTAAGCACATGGTGTCTACAACCTTATGACTCATCTAGAAGGTTGGAAAAAGCTTGTGCTTAGTTGTCTACACCTTCTAGTTGTTTCTAGAGACATTCTAGGTGCTTCTTGAGAGTCCTTTATATTCGGGCACTCCTAGAGGCTTAGGGAGAGCGTTTTGGAGCATGGGAGGACTTGGGAACTTTGGAGAAGGGAGGAGCTTGCTCTGCGAGTTTTTTGAGGAAAAAAAAATTAGCATCAGAATACGGGTAGACTCTTGTGATTTTGCTTATGCTATTTCTGCATCTTGCACTTCTTGTCTTCTTTGTGTCTTCCATATGTTTTCTGAGGGTTTTCTCTTATTTTAGTTGTATGTATTCTTAATATGGGTAGTAAAATCTATTTTAGAAAACCTTATATGCGTAGATCTGAAGAGATTACGAGGCTAGGGTTTAAATTATAGCCAAATCCATTAAGAAATTTATTGAGTAAATTTGAAGAACAAATATTTTATGGATTTCTTAGAATTGAAAGCCCTTATAAATTATGTTGATATGGACATGTTAATTCAGATCTGCATACACACACACACACACACACACACACACACACACACACATATATATATCTCATTGAAAGATCAAATGTCATATCGCTCTGCGATTTACGTTTTTTGTAAAATGTTTATATGAAAAAAATTTAATGAAACCCAAATTGTATTAAAACCAAATCGTATATGATATGATTGGTTTTTTAAAAAAAAAGAGAAAATGAAAATTAAAGTGGGCAAGGAGGGACAAGCCCATACCCCCACCCCACTCTGTATACATGGCAGAGGCCGGTGATACTGTTGTCGCAGGCTCTGTGACACTGTCGCAGGCCTGTGTCAATAGGCTTGCATGGTACTCCCCTTTTAACGATGACATTTTGTCATAAATATATATATGTAATCGACTTCTTTAACATGGGTAAAAGTTATGAAGCGATTTGTGATTCGATTTTTATATTTTGATTTTTATAAATGTTATTATATATATATATACATATGTATATAAGTATATATATATATATGTATATATATAATTATATATATATATACATATGTATATAAGTATATATATATATATATATGTATATATATAATTTTATACATATATATACATGTATATATATATGTATATGTATATACATATATATATATATATATGTATATATATATACATATATATATATACTTATATACATATGTATATATATATAATAACATTTATAAAAATCAAAATATAAAAATCGAATCACAAATCGCTTCATAACTTTTACCCATGTTAAAGAAGTTGATTACATATATATATTTATGACAAAATGTCATCGTTAAAAGGGGAGTACCGTGCGGGCCTATTGACACAGGCCTACGACAGTGTCACAGAGCCTGCAACAACAATGTCGTCGGCCTCTGCCATGTATATAGAGTGGGGTGGGGGTACGGGCTCGTCCCTCCCTACCCACTATGATATGATTGGTTTGTTTTAAAAAAAGAGAAAATGAAAATTAAAGTGGGCAGGTAGGGACGAGCCCGTACCTCCACCCCACTCTGTATACATGGCAGAGGCCAGCGACACTGTTGCCGCAGGCTCTGCGACACTATCGCAGGCCTGTGTCAATAGGCCTGCACGATACTCCCCTTTTAACGTTGACATTTTATCATAAATATATATATGTAATCGACTTCTTTAACATGGGCAAAAGTTATGAAGCGATTTGTGATTCGATTTTTATATTTTGATTTTTATAAATGTTATTATATATATATATACATATACATATATATATATATATATGTATATAAGTATATATATATATATATACATATATATATGTATATAAGTATATATATATATATATATGTATATATATGTATATATATATATGTGTATATGTATATATATGTATATGTATATATATGTATATGTATATATATACTTATATATATATACATATACATATATATACATATACATATATATATACATAAATGTATATATGTATATATATATGTATATATATGTATATGTATATATATGTATATGTATATATATATATATATATATATGTATATATTATTAGTTATAAACAATTATTATATTTAAAAGATTGAATTAATGGGTCATTCTTTTAAAAGATAAATGATTTAAAATATTAATAATAGTTTGCCAATTATTATTTAAAATGGAAAGATATTAATAATTAACTTAATTAAACTTAGTTTAATTAAGGTTAATCTTTAGAATGTGTTAAAAATCAAAGTTTTGAATTATGTAATTATTGGATTCATTAGAATTGTTAATTGATTAAGAAATTTTTGTCTATCAAACAAAAACATGGGTTGGGAAAATGTACAAAATGTTCCTCCATTCATTATCCAAAATTGGAAACAGAAACTAAAAACCTCCACATTTAATTCAAGTATGTAATTTTAGCAAAACCAAAACATGTGCTTGCATTGTGTATTCTTTATGTTTCTGTTTTGGGTTCTGGGTTGACTAGTGTTGACCAGTTATAGGACATCTACTAGAGGCTTGGGGGTTATGATTGTGATGTCATGATGATGTCTTATTTTTGATCTTTATTAACCCAACCATGGTTATGTTATGGAATTCTCTATGTAATGTTTGTAATTACTGATTGTTATAGCTGAGATTCATATGTATGAGACACTTGACTTAACCATTTTTGATTCATCGATCAGTTATCCTTGGGATATTTTCCAGTCGCCATGATGGGACTAAAATGTTGATTTATGATGTCATGTTGTGACATGTTTTGACTCAATCATTTTGGAGTCTTTGATCAGTATGATTTGAGATATATTTTGGTTATTGAGAACCAATGGATACTTTTGATTACCAGTGATGCTTCAATTGCTAATAGAGAGTTGTTGTGGTCATGATTTTCTATGGATTCTTTTTAGTTGCTCATGGAGATTTGATGCTATTATTGTGGATATTTGATGTTCTTATTTTGGATTATCTTTTGATTTTTCTTTCCAGTCACTTGTATAGGACTGGGGTGATTTATGATTACATGAGCTTAGGGTAGGTTATCTGCTTGTAGTGTGGAGAAGTGGCTTGCAATGGGGGCCAGGGCCCTAAGAGATTGCTAGGGTAACTCATTGTAAGTTGTTTTAATAAGTGAAAATATTCACACTTAATACTGACTTAATGAACCTAAAAAGATAATTTTTTTGTTCTCGCCCATGCCTTGAGTGCTTATACAGACTAGGATGGGAGTAGAGAGAATGCTTGGTTGCGACCTTGCATTCCATAGTATGCCTTGTCAGTATGGAGGATACTAGTGGCCGCATGAGGATCAGTAGGGACCTATGGAGTATAGCTAACTGCCAAGGTAACTTCTACATGATATATGTGATGACACTTTCCCACTTGCATAGTAGGTTTCCTACATGTCATTGTGTGCCTCTGGGGATTAGGTGTCAGTTTTGTGATTGGAACCTTTGAGTTAGTATACTTTTAGGATTCCTGGACTTATAGGAATTTATGCTATGTGTTTTGGATAGCCTGTTTGGGACTTGAGATTATCTCCTCAGCATGGTGGGAGTGGACCACTTAGCTACCAGGCAGTTGGGTGGTAGTTTTTTTCCACTCTTATCATTTGAGATTCGTTTGAGATATCGTGACCGATGCATCCTTCATGATGGTGGATATGTATCCTTTCACTGATGATTAGCATATGTTAGATGATGTTATATTATGCTTATATTTGCATGTTAGATTACTTTTTGCATATGATGTAGTATATGTTAGGAGTGACATTCCTACTATGTTAATACCGATGATCTCCTCGGTGATTTAGAATGTTATGTATGGAGGGATGGCTAGGACCCATGATGATCTAATGATGCTATTAACGGTTGGGAGGAACCGTGCACTTAGTTTATTATGTTTTATTTTTATGATGGATGTATATATCTTCTATGATGATGTATCATGGATTAGAATAGGATGATGTACCTTATTCCACATATGTATATTCTTTTAAGCTTTTCATATCTTGTGACATGTACAGTGGATGATTGAAAATTTAGAAATGTAATGTATAAACATTGGACTTATCATTATTATATCATGTGGTTGTTGTATTAGATGGATTCAATAATGTTAGTTGATTTAGATGTAATTCAACGTTAAGGGATCTTTAAAGAATGTAACCTGTTATGTTATGTTTACTTTTAGATGGTTATTGCTATTGCTTCTATTATTCTTGTATCAGTTGTGAATGATATTACTTTCATGTTTTAAAAAAAAATAAAAAATGCTACCAAACTTAGTGAAATTCTAGGTTAATTCTTTGGATCCCTTGGCGGAGCATTACACAAACTGTGGGGTGTTTGGAATATAAAACTTATTTTTTCTCAAGGATACTAAGATATTACTTACTCGATCATTGAGTTGGAGTTAATGCTAAGTAGCACTTAGGAATGCTTCAACCATAGTCCTAGAGCTCATGGGTAAAGTTCCAGGGTATAGTTAGGAGATAAATAATTCTAGTTGGTGCATGAGGATTTGTTTCATAAGAAAAATTCTAACCTTCAAGTTTTCAAGGGAGAACAATTAGTTTCAAACATTCATTGAAACATAAGAGCTAGATGATGCTATCACTTGATTTCCACATCCTAACCTTGAACTCAGACATTGTGTACATAGATGTGAAGTACAAATTTTTGCATCAATGTAGTTGCAATTATTCAATATTTTGTGAGTATGAAGATGTATATAGTTTTCCTAGATGTTCTAATTTTTAGGTTGTGTAACCTTAACTAGTTACATCCTATATCTGATTCTATTCTAGTTATTAACATCTTAGACTAGTAGATACAATAACCTAATTTTAGATGAGAAGGACTCAACAATATGGTACATGATGTTACATTTCATTAGGGGATATTAAACATCATTTTAGGGCATTCAACTAGGTATGAATGAGAATTTTGCATCTAGGGTGGAGTTGCATTTAAGAGTATACCTAACAAAGATGTGATTGTATACATGTTGTGCACTTAATTGAGATCATAGTTGGATCATCAAATGAAAAGGGCACTGGCTAGTGAACTTATGTAATATGCATAATTTCATTTCTATTTTATAATTACATGTTATCCATCACTAATAATCTAGGAAATTCTTCTTGTAGCCTTTAATAACCTTCACATTAAAACCTTACATCTTATATTATTTCCTACATATATATATCCTTATTTGAAAGAGACATATATAGTGTTTACATCACACAAAATCTATGGTGCAATACAAAAAACTAGTGACTTATAATTAGCCCTAAAACTTAGGTGACCTATATTTTTAAATTTGATTTCTACACTAATGATGATTAACATGATATAGATAAAACTTACTCTAACCATTAATGAGTTTACATAGGGGCTGATCATCATAATACACTTCAATGTATTGGACATACTCAATGTATTTCCAACACCCCTAAAGAAAATCAAATTATATAATGATGATGTATTAATCATAGAATATTTATATGTTATTAATATTAGTATAATTCTCTTTATTTCATAAGATGTTATCCTTTCTACTACTGACTATTATCCTTAACATTTAACAAATCCTCAAAACTTCATCTTACACATTCTCAACAATATGCAATAGGAAGTAATCCTTTTCACAATACAATGAAACAATAATGGAACTTAACATCACAACACACTATGAGATAACATGGGAATATTAGTCTCTACACACACTTGGTTTTTGACAATGCCAAGAGTGAAACCATAATCTCTTCAAAGGAACCCATCTTCACAAGACCTAAAAAACAACACAAAAAAACAACAAAGACCATGGGTGCTCTCTGTAGACACCTAAAAATCCTTTAAAAAATAAAGTATTTTTATTATTTTTTTAAAATACCTGATGACATCATCATTTATTAATTAATTATTTAATTAATTAATTAATTAATTTTTATGCCATTAAATCTCTTTATCTTAATTAAAAATATTTAATTAAGGAATCCCTCCCAAAAATGTTTAAATCTTATTTAAACATTATTTCCTTATTTATTAATTATTTAATTAATAAATTGACCAAAAAACCCAAAAAAAAAAAAAAAAAAAAATTTTTGCCCAAAACTTGGCCAATTTCCTTAAGACCACTAACCTCTTCCAAAATCTTCTAATCCTTCTTTAATTTTAATTAAAGGCTAATCCCATCATTTCCTACCCCTAATCCCAACTCAAAATATTTAATTAAGATTAAATATTAATCCTCATGTTTATTAAAAATGTTTTAATAAATATCTCCTCAACCCAAACCCTTGAAATAAATAAAACTTTATTTATTTCCTAAAAATCTAATTTATCCTCATCCTAAGAAGTTCTAGACTCTTCTAGAAAGTCTTCATCCTCATCCTAGGAAATTCTAGACTATTCTAGAAAGTCTTTATCCTCATCCAAAGTCTAGACTCTTCTAGAAGATGTCTTTAAACCTAATCCTAATCCCCTCCTAACCTTGTCACATTCCCTAAACATGGGTTAAAACTTACTAACCCAAGCCAAAGTTAACAAATATCTCCTCCTTCACCCACCCTCATTAAATGCCATCCACTTGCCTATCCCTAAGCTAATCCTAAATCATCCTAATCCATCCTCTAATCATTTGCACAAGCCTAAACAAGCTTAAAATCTTCCTAATCAAGTCCAAGTCGAAATTGCTCTCATCACCCTCAAAATATCTCAACCATAAAACTTTATGAAGTCCACTAGGCCATAAATGACTCTTCCAAGCCCTTTTATTGCTCTTACAAGTCTTTATGAAGATTTTATCCCTTGAGCCTCCTTTGTTGACTCATCCTTCCTCTTTCCTCCATCCTCTCACCATGTGACATGTGTCACTCCTTGATTGGCTGTAAGGAAGCACAATCCATGTGCTCTCCTCTCATGCAAGTTGAGCGCTCCATGAGCTTTTTCCCATCCTTGCATCTTAGCCCTCAATCCCTCAAGCCTCTTGCCTATAAATTAGATCCTTCCCTTTTGCAAAATGACACAATCCATGAAGTAAAGTCATAATTCCATTTTGAGAAGCCATTTTACATCAAAACCATACACTCACACCCATATTCCAACTCCATTTGAAGCCCTTTTTGAAGCATAAGCTTGAGCATACATCCTATCTATTTAGACAAAGCTACTCAACAAGAGAGCTTCTCATTGAGAGAGCCCATTAATGGCTCATATTCTCAATTGAGAGTTCATCTTAGTCTATCTTGAAGTTTATGAATTTTATTTAGTTTGTAGAAGCTTTATTTAAATTTGGTTTCTATTAGCATACTAACATTGCTCATATACATTTTGGCACGCCCAGTGGGACCCCGCATGGGTCATCTTCATTAGCTTTTTTAGTCAAGTTTCGTATGTCATTTGCTGATTTTGGCTAATTTTGCTTGTTTTTGTGATTGGTAGGATTGTATAAATTGGTTTTGTAGGTCCACATGAGCATGAAGAAGACAAAGGAACTCATAGTATATCTCATAGTGTTTGCAGATTTTTCAAGCTTATAGGTGGACAAAGAACTTGGAATTCTTCTTCCTCTTCTTGTCTATATTCTTCTTATTCCATCTACTTCTTCTTCTTCTTCTTGTGGGAGATCTTGGCCATTTTTTTTAAGGAAGCAAAATCATACACACTTCTTTTTAGTGCTTAAAATGAACCCCCAAATCATACTTAAATCCATTAAAAACTAAAAATTTGCCACAAAAAAAAATCTTTTAACAAGTGAAACTAAACCAATCCAATCATTTGCATCTTTGCAACATCAAATTTTTAGATGCATTCATGCAAAGTTAGGAACACTTCATTTTTGGAAATTTAAAAAGAACTTCAAGTTTCCATTTCAAAAGGTTCAAAATCAACACTAAGTGCACACTAAAATCTAAATCAAACTCAAAGCATCAATCAAGAATAAAATGAACCTCATTTGCAAATATTTTAAAGTTCTTTTAAAAATCTCATGAAAACTAAGAGTCCTAAATGGTTGCCAAAATTGTCCTAAAAAGCTTTGTTATTTGTTCCAAACAAATGTCTTGTTGCAAAATCTTGAATGTTTCTTAGGTTTTTCATGCATCAAAACAATCTAGGAATATCATTTTTGGGGGTTAAAATATGCAAACTATAACACAAAATCTTGAATGAAAACCAAAGTCCAAAGAGTCATTTTCACTTTTGAGTCCAAAACAATCTTGAATGATCTAAGGTTAAAACAAAGCACTTCAAAGTTCTTAAAACAACACACAAAATCTCAATCTTGAATGCTCAAAGGAAAAAACTTGAATGTTTAACCACTTGTCTTTGAATGCATGTTGCTAAAATCACTCTTGAATGCCATGGATTAAAATCAAATTTTCCTTGAATGCATGATTAAAACAACAAATCCAATCTTGAATGCCAAGGATCAATTAACCATTGCAATATCAAACACTTCATTTGGAGCTTCTAAAAATTGAACAAAACAAATCTCTTTTCCACATGCAATCTAGGTAAAGTTTGATTTTTGGACATTTAAGAAACTTTGTTAAGTTAAAATAAAAATTTGCAAAAATCAATTTGAGTAGTTCCTTGGACTCACCTCTTTTCTAATCACCCATCAAATATGAACCATTGGTTGCAATCTCAGTGCCATTTATGGGGATGAATCTACTTGAAAAAGGTGTTAAATGTTCCACAATCTAACTCACTCACTTGGTCTTTGAATGTTTGCTTTAACTTTATCAAAATTCTTAAATGATCAAAAATCTAGATTAAATCGATCACACTTCAAGTTTGGGCACTAAAATTGAACAACAACTGATGTGGAGAGCCTCCGAGCGCGTGCTTGAAATCGAATCTCACACACTTTTGTTTTGGGCTTAAAACAAACTCACACTCAATCTTGAATGCCTTAAATAAAATTAATCGATACTTGACATGGAGGGCCTCTGGGCGCACGAGTTTTCTTTTGTTGACCCTAACTCTTCTTATTGTTTGCATTCTTCGATCGATTTACTTTTGTTGGTGCTTCAAGTTGGAATTGAACATTGTCTCTTAAACATGAGTGCTTGCAAAGTCTAGATTAGCACACATAAGAGTCAGTTGGTAAAAGAACAAGCGTGTTTTTTAGCCCAAGGTCATCCAAGTCTTCTCTCCCCTTGTTGTCTTTCGAGGCCATCTTGGGTGCATAAGATTAGGATCCAAAACCTTGTTTCTTTTTAGGAGGCCTGCTTGGGGATTTCATCACCCCTTGGATGACCTCAACTCTAGCGTTCTGGAGGAGTATAAGAATCGGGAGGTGAATCGAAAGACACCTCTCTTGGGATCAAGATTTTGTCACTCGGGCTAAGCCTCAAGGAACTTTATACCCTTGAGAAGTGAAAGAGGAGAAGTGGGTTACCGCTCCTCTTGGCTGTGTGACATCTTTTTGGTCTCATCTATGGATTTGGGCCTCACGTACCTTGGGTATATCGAGGACTCCTTAGCTAAACCAACTGTCAGCCTTGTAGACAACCATCTAGGATGTTAATGTGTTTGAGGTGACTAATCAAAACATTTGTAGAACATACACACTCCTTGGTGCCAGTATCACTTTTTGAGAATCAAAAACTTCTATCTAGTTGTTTCTATCTATTGCTTGATCTTTTATTTGTTGAATGAATGTTTGCCAAACTTGGTCAATCCTAGCTTAGGGCATACTTAGCGTAGTCATTGCCTATTCCAGAAGTTGAACGAGTTGAAGCAAAACAACCAAGATCTCTCAAAGCCAAGAAGATTCAAGAATTGATGTCAGAGAAACCCAAACCCAAACAGAAGTTCCACAAAGTTAAACTCAAACCATCTCTAGCATACCAAGAACTTTCAGCCAAGAGAAAAGAAATAACACCAAGCCCACGAATTGCCAAACTCCACAAAGAAGAGGAAAAAGCTACCGACAAAACACTTCAAGAGGCCTAGTTAGAGCGCAACATCAAATTTAGCCAACATCCAGGAGTTAATTCTGCTTATGCCTTACCAACTAGGCATGATTTCTATGATTAGACACCCTTGTTTCTCCACATCTTCTTGGATAAGCTTCACTTTAGAGTCATCTTTGTAGAAAAGCTAGCCATCTTAGGTTATCCCCTTAAGCATTATTAGCTCATCCATCTCATTTAGAATCAAACCATCTAGCCAGCAATCAAAACCTCACATCCAAGCCTTCAAAATTGTTGTCACTTTTGCCAAAAGTTTTCCACTCCTAAAAACTTCCAAATCCATCAATCTCACCAAGGTTATCCCTTTGACAGAGCTTTGTCTAGGGTAATCCAGCTTTGTCACTTGTTATCCCTCATCACCTTGAGCTAAAGGTTGGGATCCACAAGTGGTCAATCTCATGTTCTTCCTAAAGGATCATCAGTCTATCCTTAAGTTGACACAATCACCACCAAGCTTGCACATAGGAAAGCAGACCTTTCGTGCTTTGGCAACATATCTTTGAAGTTAAAATCTCCAACCCAATCCTCCTTAGGTTTTGTCATATAGCTTTGCCTTAACCTAGGAAATCATTTGCATAGAGAAGCCTTCCCCCTTTTGCATCCATCAGCATTATTGCATCTCATCCCTAGGAGCATTTTTCATGCCACCCGTAACTCGCTTAGCCAAGAAGAAAGAAACAATGGAGCCCTATCATTTGGATTGAACAGCCTCACCCCCCTTGAGCACTCAGCCATCCTTCAGCCCAGAGAAAGCTATGCCATCATGTACTGACATTGAAGCTTTCATGAACCAACCAGGAAATGCAGTATTGGTAAATGCCATTATAGACAAGAAAAAAGAGACAATCATGGCTAATTTTCGAAGGGAAAATGTAGGAACCTTTGACTTTGGAAGACCCCCTCCATTATCAGATCCATCTCACCCATTGTTTGGGCAGCTACCACCACCCATAGGCTCTTATGATCCAAATTATTCTCAATATATGCCAAAAGAAGAGCCTCCAACCAATCCATATGATCCAACAGACCCAAACATACCATCATCCACCCAAGTTGAAATCTCCATGCCGCAAGCCAACCCAGCCACCACCACTCCATCCTTGGTTCATACCTCTCCGCTCCAAACCCCCTTTACCCAAAATAGCTCACCGTTCACCCCCTTTACTATTGCTGCTGCTGCTCCCCAACCCAGCCTTCCAAATCTACCCATCTCCCAAATTAGTGCTAGCATCTTTGGCCAACCTCAGCAATATACAATAGGCATGCTACCCATGGGGCCAAGTAATCAACCTTTCATCACCCCCAGCTTATTCACTGCAGCCCAAAGCACAATCCCATCATTTCCATTAGGTCTTGGGAGCTCAATACCATTAACCACAAATCTACAAGCTACTACCCTCACTCCACAAAGCTATCAAATCCCACAAGCTACTACCAATTTTCTACCAAGCTCCCAAGTGACCCTAGCCCTTGCCACCACTCTACCAAGCTTTGAAATCCAACCACAAAGCTATCAAACCCCATCAGTTCCATTCCCAAGCTTTCAATTCCCACCACCTCCACCACCAACTAATCCATTACCTCCAATTACCAACTAATTTTCAATGACACTTCTAGGAGGTAATCCACCACCCCAACCAACCACCAATTATTTGCAGATACCATCCCAAATGGGGGCAAAACCCACATATATTGGTCAAACCCCACAAGCCCCTCGATCCTTTCCCCAAGCCTCTCAACCATCTTATACCTTACCTCCACAAAGCAATCCATTTATCCCACATCCAGCTTATGTTCCTCAATCCCAACCTCAAATCCCATATCAACAGCAAGCCTCGCAGCACATGCAGCATTATGCGCCACCTCCCCCTCAGCAACCTATCATCCACCATGTAGCTGCCCAAACAATGTACAATCCCTATCAGCAAATCCCTCATAGCCATCCATATTCAGTAGCCCCATCCAGTACATACCTACCTCAAGGCACTCCTACATTGGGGGCACCCCAGCCATCACCTATCAATTCAGAATGGGAGCAAATGAAGATAGCTCTGAAAGCCATCCAAGAAGGGAATGATCCGAAGACATTCAAGTTTGAGAATGTGTGTCCTTACACATTTGATAGAGCCATTACCATGACACCATTTCCCAAACACTTTGAGGTACCCAAATTTGACAAATTCAGAGGAAAAGGAGACCCTGTCACACATATCAAAGAATTTTACATGCACTGCTAGGACGTAGCATACAATGATATCTTCCTCTTGCGCCTTTTTCCCAAAAGCTTGGCTGGACCAGCTCTTGAATGGTTTTATAGAATCCCCTATGGCACAATTAAAAACTTTGCTGAATTATCTGAGGCATTTGTAGCCCAATATGCCCATCTTGTTGAAACAGAGCTATCAATAGTTGATCTTGTCCACACCAAGCAAAAAGGTGGAGAACGCCTTGCCGAATACCTGGAAAGATGGCAAACCCTTACCACCCGCATATCCTACACCTTGCCAGAATGCCATGTGGTGAAAATGTTTATTGATAATGCCCATCCTAGCTTGGCTCACCACATGACCATGAACTATTTGTAGACCTACAAAGATATCAAAGATAAAGGAATGATCCTTGAGAAAGGACTCATTAAAGATGGTGTGGTCAAGATTTACAAGGAAGCCAACCAAAATCAATCACATTCCAATGACAAGTCTAGGTATTGGAACAAAAACAAGCACGTTGCAACAGATGGCGTCACTGACACCAGACATGTGAATATTGTTGGTCCTTCTCACAACCAGTCCAACCCACCATATCAACCAAATAATCAACAAGCTATCAACTACCAACAACAGAATAACCAAAGCTATCAAAACCACAATCCAAGACCCAACTTCCAAGGGTCTAGCAATCAAGCTAATGCCATCAATGTAGCTGCGGGACAAAAGCCTAGATTCCAACCTACACCTAGAAACTATACACCCCTTGGTGAGCCATTGGATGTCATTTTTGAGAAATTAGTCAAGGAAAACCTCATCAAATTTGCTCCTACCCAGCAAATTGACCCAAGCCAATCCAAAGCTGCATGGTACAAAGATAATGAGTACTGCAAATTTCATAGGGTAAAAGGTCACACTACCCTCAGATGCATGAAACTGAAAGACTATGTGCAGGACCTCATTGATCAGAAGGAAATTACTGTTGGTGCCCAAACCTCTCCCAATGCAGGCTTACAGATCTATCAAAATGCTTTTCCTCCACACCACAACCAAAATCTTGGAAAAGCACCTATCCAAACCAACAACAACAACACCAACAACCATCAGCCAAACCAACAGCATGGGAAGAACAATGACCACACTTCATCCTATATAGACTATGGTAGCCTTATAGGTTGTATATCCAAGAAAGAGCCTTCTGTCAATGTTATCAATATCCAAGGACCAAACAATGAGTGTGCAGTCACCACTCGAAGAGCACGATTTAACATCGCAGGCCCACCTATTACACCAACACCATCAGCTCCATCAAAAAGCCAGTACAATATCTTGGAACACCTTGGGAACATGCCAACCCAAATCTCCATTTTAGACCTTCTTCGCACTAGTCCTGTGTACAAGAACATCCTTGACAGTGCTCTCATAGAATCCCATGTCCCTTCTGATATCAATGCTACTAATTTTCATAATCTTGTTGGACACCTCTCATCCTCATGTGCCCTATAATTCAAACCCACCGACATACCCGTGGTCGAGCCAGATCACACCCTTCCACTTTGCATAGCCATCATGGTATCCAACTTTGCTGTGAAAAGAGTAATGATAGATAATGGATCAGCCTTGAATATTTGCACCCTAAAATTCATAAAAAAAGCTGGGTATACTGAGGCAGATATCATCAGTGAGGTTATCACCATCAAAGCTTATGACAACTTGGAAAGAACCACAAGAGGAACTATTTTGCTGCCAATCAAGGTTGGGCCAGTCATCTAAGAGACACTCTACCATGTTATTGATCTAAACCTACCATTTAACATCCTCGTCGGTCGCCCATGGATTCATGCCATGAAAGCCATTCCATCCATTTACCATCAGTGCGTCAACTTTCTGCATCAAGGTACTGAGGTAACCATCCATGCTGATCCAGAACCCTTTTCTTACTACAATGCAGTTGAAGCTTCATATACAAACCATTGCCCTAGAATTGATATCAGCACATCCATCGCCAGCTCATCCCACACTTATAATGACCCAGAAACCATCCTCGCCTCTACCTTGTCTACCGTGAAGATCAATAACAAAGGTTGTGGAGAGTATAGTATGTTGGATGCATTTGTTGTCGGGGCACTCCCACTTGATCCACATGCCCATGGACGACTGACATATCACAAAGCTAAGGAGATTCCACCTCCTTGATACAAACAGTTTGGCCAACAACCTTTGTATCCTCAAAAATCCCTCTTCATGAGGAGCTCACTCCAGATATCAACAAATGGTTACATAAGGATGCACCTCAAAGAAATCAAGCACGCCTTGATCACTTCAGCCAAAAGTATCCCCAAGAACATAAGCTCATCACTGAAAAATGGAACTATCAAGGTGGTGGTCTAGGACCAGAAGAAAGAGTCATGCAGTGCCCCATCGATGCACACAAGTGGGAATCGAAGTCAGGTCTTGGCTTTGGCATACCCACAACTGGGGGCACCAATGAGAACGGTCACGCTTTTTCGAACATTCACCGCAACCTTGTCAAAATCGAAGACATTCCTGAGGAAGTTGAAAAGAGAGCCTACAACAATATCCTAGACCAAATCTCCCTCGGAGACTCTGTTCTCCAAGAACTATCCATCCACCTCATTGACCTACCACTCGCCCATCCAAAACTCATAGATTGGGACCAACCAAGTGTCATACACATCGATGAGTTCACATCAAAGGATGCACTTCTAAGATTCATGGGAGCTGAAACTCCTCACAAGAAAACAAAGCCAGATTCTGCCTATATCTACAAGCTAGATCCCAAGGGGTATTTTGGAGAAAATCCCCAACCTAGTTCTGATACACCCAAAACTGGAACTAAGGTGAATTTGAGACTAGCTAAGGCAACGAAGAGAACCCCTCAGCAAGAAAATCTAGAGCCACAAGAAGAACATGAGGATTTAGCATTGCCTCCTCAAGATAATCGACCAGAGGTGTCTTCTATTCTAATTGAGGATACTCAAGAAGTCAACATTGGTTCTTCAGAGATCCCTAGTATTGTTCACATTGCTGCATCCCTATCATAAGACCAAGCTGACCTCCTCTTTGAGGTCTTAAGAGAGAACATTGGCCAATTTGCATGGTCATATCAGGACATGCTAGGACTTGATCCAAAGCTTGTAGTTCATCATCTTGTAGTTGATCCAAAGATCAAGCCCGTCAGACAAAAGCTTAGAAAAATGCACCCCAAGGTGGCATTATTGGTCAAAGCTGAATTAGAAAGAATGTTAGCTGCTAAGGTTATCCGACCTATCAACTATTCAGAGTGGATCTCCAACATGGTCCCCATCACTAAGCCTTCTGGTGACATCAGAATCTGCACTGATTTCAGAGATCTTAACAAAGCTTGTCCAAAAGATGATTTTCCCTTGCCCAACATAGATATGATTGTAGATCTTATAGCTGGACATGAAATTTTGTCCCTCGTGGATGGATTTTCTGGGTATAATCAAATCAAGATTGCAGAAGAGGATCAACATAAGACAACATTCACTACCCCTTGGGGAACCTTTTGCTATAACATGATGCCTTTTGGCCTAAAGAATGCTGGGGCTACCTATCAAAGAGCTATGACAGCCATTTTTCATGATCTCATCCATAGAATTTTGGAGGATTATGTGGATGATATCTTGGTCAAGTCTCATACCTTCATGGATCATCTTGCTGACCTAGAGAAAGTCTTTGATAGGTTAGCCAAATATCATCTCATGCTGAATCCCAAGAAATGTGTCTTTGGGGTCACATTTGGCAAGCTTCTAGGCTTCATAGTTTCTAAACGAGGTATAGAGATCGACCCCAAGAAGGTCAAGGCTATCTTAGACATGCCTCCTCCCCAGACACTGTGACAGCTTCACTCTGTTCAAGGAAAGCTCCAATCTATTCGACGCTTCATCTCCCAGCTTGCAGATAAGTGTACACCATTTTCACATTTACTGAAGAAGGATGAGAACTTCAAGTGGGATCCTTTATGTCAGCGCAACTTCCACCATCTCAAGTAGTATCTCATCAATCCCCCTATCTTGGTTCCACCAGTTCCTGGTCGTCCCCTGATTTTGTACATATCAACAACACCTACTGCTCTAGGGGCACTTCTAGCACAGCTTGATGACTACAACAGAGAAAGAGCCATCTACTACATTAGTAGAACCCTAGTTGGTTATGAACTCAATTACACTCCTATGGAAAAAGCTTGTTTGGCAGTTGTTTTCTCAACTCAAAAGCTTCACCATTACATGCTAAGTCATACCATCCAACTAGTCTCCAAGATTGACCCTCTCAAGTATAGGCTCTCTAGAACAGCACTTACAGGCCGTTTGGCCAAATGGGTTATGCTCCTTAGTGAATTTGACATCCAGTATGTGGATAGAAAGGAAATCAAAGGGCAAGCTATAGCAGATCACCTAGCTGATGCACCTCTAATAGATGCTTATCCAATGATCAAAGAATTTCCAGATGAGCATATCTGTCTAATTGAAGAACAACCCCCATGGAAACTTTATTTTGATGGCTCATACACATCTCATGGATCAGGGGCAGGAATATTGTTGGTCACACCTCAAGGAGATTACATTCCAAAAGCCTTCAAGCTACAATTCCGTAGCACCAACAATATAGCTGAATATGAGGCCCTCATAGTAGGATTAAAGATAGCTGTAGAATGGAACATTGTTGAGCTACAAATCTTTGGCGATTCTTAGCTCATCATCAAGCAAGCCCTAAATGAATATCAAACCAAAGATGAAAAGCTATTACCCTACAAAGAGCTAGTTGATCAACTAACCCAACATTTTACAAAGCTTCAGTTTAGACAAGTGCCTCGAATACAGAACAAAGCAGTAGATGCTATGGCTACTATAGGATCGCTCTTGGAAATTCCCCAAGTAGCTACACAGTATGAGTTTTTAGTGGAGTAGCTCCTCACACCTGCCTATGCGAATGAGGATTCAAACTGTGTTTGTATCTTGGTTGGTCCCCAATCCCCTTGGTACCATGAGATTCACGCTTACCTTAACGATGGTATCATATCCCCTCACCTCACACGTACCTAATGCCAGAACCTCATCCGAAAATCATCCCGCTATGTTATCATAGCCAATACCCTATATCGTCGGGGTTATCACGATACTCTCTCTCGATGTTTAGACCAAAATGAGGCCGCGATGGTGTTAAAGGAAGTACACTCTGGACTTTGCGATGCCCACACGAGTGGTATTGTCCTAGAACGACAAATCCTTAGAGCAGGATACTATTGGCCTACCATTGAAGAAGACTCCTGTGACTTTGTCAGAAAGTGTCTCCCATGTCAGCAGCATGCAAATCTTGTGCACGCTCCAACACAGGATCTACAGCCTATTGCACCACCTTGGCCTTTCGCTTGTTGGGGCCTTGATCTAGTTGGAACTATCACACCCCTCTCATCTGATGGACATAAATGGATAATAACAGCTACAGACTATTTCACTAAATGGGTGGAAGCAGTCCCCCTAGTCTCAGCTATAGGAGTTCAGGTGTCCAAGTTCATCTTGTACCACATTGTTTGCCGCTTCGGCATCCCATCCACCATCTTCACTGACCATGGAGGTAACTTTGAAAATCTCAACATGGAAGAATTATGCACTTCCCTCTACATCCATCATCACTTTTCTAGCCCATATTTCCCACAAGGTAACGACCAGGAAGAGGCAACTAACAAAACCCTCCTCAAAATTCTAAAGAAAGTTGTCAATGATTCTGGTCGTGATTGGCACCTACAAATAAATCCAGCCCTATGGGCCTATCGAAATTCCTTCTATACATCCATAGGCACAACTCCATACTCCCTAGTCTATGGTGCCGAAGCGATACTACCTATAGAGGTTGAACTTCCCTCCTTGCGCATATCTTTGCAAGGGCAAATATCAGATGAAGAATATAGAGTAGCTCAACTCACCCAGCTAGATCTCTTAGACAAGAAGCAACAACAAGCCTATGATCATCTCACAGTCTATCAAACTTGTCTCAAAAGAAATTTCAACAAGAAGGTGCTTCCACGACACTTTCAGCCAGGTGACATGGTCCTCAAAGAAAACATGAAAGTCCAAGTAGATCGAGAAAAGAAAGGCAAGTTTGAACCTACATGGCTTGGTCCTTATGTTGTCACTGCTTCCTTTGGCTCCGGAGCTTATCAGCTATCTACACCAGAAGGAGAACTCTTGAGTGATCCTACTAACATCATTCATCTCAAGAAGTTCTATGCTTGAAGATCATTGGTATACCCAGCTTTTGAAAAATACAAAAGAAAAAAATAGTAAAGAGAAATAAGCATCCAATGGTGAAAACTTGGCAATTCAAGCACCTTGGATAGGTACCTTGGTGAAAACCTAGTAATTTAGGCGCCTTGTGTACTAAAGACTAATCCATTATCTATCACTATCCTATCCCTCATCCATTCACCCACCATCCCATAAGACACACTTGCTTGTTCCCTTGGTGTTCCAACCAAATATCCAAAATCTGATGAAGCTTGTAAATACCTCCTGTACAGCTTGTAAATCTTGTACCAAAGCTTGTATTATACCTTGTAAATCTTGTACCATACCTTGTCTATCCGAATCTTGTCCAAGGTTTGTACCATATTCCAGCCTATAAATAATCCTGTATGCTAGCTTGTATACTATCACGTGCACACACAAAACCCCATTTTCACTTAAGCTTTTCGCAAACCATCTACCTATCCACCTATCACCTATTATAGACATCCCATCCTTCACAAACATTTCCATCTCACAAAAACCAAAACATGAACAAACTTGTACATTTGTAACATATCTTGGTCCATCAGCTTGTACATCCTCTTTAGCTTAGTACCATTGTATCTATCCAGTTTTCATGTTAGTTCGTCTTTGATCAGCATCTTGCACCCATCACACATCTTGGTTAGCTATTCCAACGCATCCTTTAGCTAGATTTCCTATCACCAAAGTGTTATCTTTCTTAGTTCAGCTTGCCAGATGCATCACTCATCCAAATCCACCAGCTTCGGTGCTCTCCGATAGGTCTTTGCAGGATATAGCTTTCCTCATGTCTGATCTTGGTCTGTTAGTACCTTGTCCTACCCATCTCATTGGCAAACGGCTCTCTTTTCGATTTTCACTTTCTTTTGATTTGGGATCTTCCCTTTTGGGTCTTGAAGTATCTTTTCCAAGAAATCTCCTTGTTCCCTCCTCAAGGTTGCCACGATCTTCCATATCATGGTATGTTGCGAATGGGGCAATTAGAGCGTAAGGTCTTGATCAGGTCTTTCGTTTGTTTTTCTTTTCTGCTTGTGGGTTCTCCAGTGTCATTTCCACACTACTTCCTCTAAGATTCATGTGTGATGCTGGGGCAATCCTTGTGTGTTGTTTTGAGTTAGTTTTTCAGTCCTTTGGGTGGTTGGTGAAAAGGCCTTGATGTTCTGGTAAACTTGGCAATTAACCAATAGTCCTATAGCAAATCTAGTGCTCAACTACATGGTGGTACTTCTCTTTGAAGTATCCCCCCGCTCAAAAAGCTTCAATGATTTTCCTTCATCTCCATTATCCCCCATCCATATCCAGCATCCGTCTCTCCTACCCTAGCTGATGCATTAGTATCTCTTTGAATCACTCATCACTCTTAGCTTTAGGGATCCACAATCCTAGTCTTAGGGATCCACCAATCCAAATCAACCCACCAAGCCTCATCTTTCGAGATTCGCAATCCTAGTCCCAGGGATCTCCGAAACCCATCTTCCACCAATCTAACTCTTTGAAATCCTATTGCATCAACTTTATAATCCCCTCATCCATCTCCCTATCCTGGATTCTTTTTTATAGTGCTCAGCTCCTTCATCCTCTGCAATCCCTGAGATATTAAGCTTGCTTCCTCTTGTGCCTCCGATTCTCCCTTTATCATTCTCCCATAGTAAGAGTTTGAGCTAACTAAACCTCTTCTCTTAATCCAATCTGAGTCTCCTTGCTCATCCCAGGTTCTTGTATTTTTCAAGAAGCCACCGAGCCTCGCTTTCTCTCCTCGCTGCCTTCTTGAGGGGGCATCTCACGGTCCATTCTCTCCTCTTCTGCTCTAGCCTTGGGCATCTTATTTTCTTATCTTTGATGCCATGCCACTTGCGGCATCACATCAAAGAGGGGCAAAATGTAGACACCTAAAAATCCTTTAAAAAATACCTGATGACATCATCATTTATTAATTAATTAATTTTTATGCCATTAAATCCTTTTATCTTAATTAAAAATATTTAATTAAGGAATCCCTCCCAAAAATGTTTAAATCTTATTTAAACATTATTTCCTTATTTATTAATTATTTAATTAATAAATTGACCAAAAAACCCAAAATAAATAAAAAATTTATTTTTTGCCCAAAACTTGGCCAATTTCCTTTAGACCACTAACCTCTTCCAAAATCTTCTAATCCTTCTTTAATTTTAATTAAAGGCTAATCCCATCATTTCCTACCCCTAATCCCAACTCAAAATATTTAATTAAGATTAAATATTAATCCTCATGTTTATTAAAAAAGTTTTAATAAATATCTCCTCAACCCAAACCCTTGAAATAAATAAAACTTTATTTATTTCCTAAAAATCTAATTTATCCTCATCCTAAGAAGTTCTAGACTCTTCTAGAAAGTCTTCATCCTCATCCTAGGAAATTCTAGACTATTCTAGAAAGTCTTTATCCTCATCCAAAGTCTAGACTCTTCTAGAAGATGTCTTTAAACCTAATCCTAATCCCCTCCTAACCTTGTCACATTCCCTAAACATGGGTTAAAACTTACTAACCCAAGCCAAAGTTAACAAATATCTCCTCCTTCACCCACCCTTATTAAATGCCATCCACTTGCCTATCCCTAAGCTAATCCTAAACCATCCTAATCCATCCTCTAATCATTTGCACAAGCCTAAACAAGCTTAAAACCTTCCTAATCAAGTCCAAGTCAAAATTGCTCTCATCACCCTCAAAATATCTCAACCATAAAACTTTATGAAGTCCACTAGGCCATAAATGACTCTTCCAAGACCTTTTATTTCTCTTACAAGTCTTTATGAAGATTTTATCCCTTGAGCCTCCTTTGTTGACTCATCCTTCCTCTTTCCTCCATCCTCTCACCATGTGACATGTGTCACTCCTTGATTGGTTGTAAGGAAGCACAATCCATGTGCTCTCCTCTCATGCAATTTGAGCCCTCCATGAGCTTTTTCCCATCCTTGCATCTTAGCCCTCAATCCCTCAAGCCTCTTGCCTATAAATTGGATCCTTCCCTTTTGAAAAATAACACAATCCATGAAGTAAAGTCATAATACCATTTTGAGAAGCCATTTTACATCAAAACCATAAACTCACACCCAAATTCCAACTCCATTTGAAGCCCTTTTTGAAGCATAAGCTTGAGCATACATCCTATCTATTTAGACAAAGCTACTCAACAAGAGAGCTTCTCATTGAGAGAGCCCATTAATGGCTCATATTCTCAATTGAGAGTTCATCTTAGTCTATCTTGAAGTTTATGAATTTTATTTAGTTTGTAGAAGCTTTATTTAAATTTGGTTTCTATTAGCATACTAACATTGCTCATATACACTCTCCACCCAACCATAGGCCTCTAAAGAGACCACCCCCATGCTAGGGGAACAAGGCTCAAACTAGTTTTCACACACAATCTTGCAAAAACATACACATTATATTTTAAAACTTGAACAATTCCATCCCAAGGATATTTCACAATGGTTCACCAAAGGAACCATAAACATAGGGTGAAGGTGTGCTTTTCAAATGGAGATTTTCCATATCAAACAATATCTACATTAACAATTTTCTTTCCCTATTGGGACTATCACAAATCAATAAATTTGATGCACTTTTGGGGCTTTTACAATCATCCTCCACACACACTACCATCAGTTGTAGCTTCCTTGGAGCCCATACTCCATAAACTTCCTTGCTACATTATACTTCCCTTATCACCCCAACAAGATATGAATGATTATGGCATACAATGGAGCCCATACACCAAGGTTCTCAAATACATTTTCAAGCCCAACTAAGCCCTTCACCCTAGACTTTTTTTCCCTTCCTAAAGGGTGAGTGAAGCCCTCACACCCATAGCAACACTCATGCACAAAATCATAGAAAATATATAGCAAAAAAATAAGGAAAATCCAAACTTCACACTCATCACAACACAACACAACATGATACAAGATGACACCACCCATTTTCCTTACAATGACATTCTCATACCTACATTCACATGAATGAAATACCAAGATTCAAATTCAAATGGAAGAAATTAACTACATAGCAAGAAACACCAACCTTGACTTCGTTTGCAAAATAGAATTGAATGGTTGTAGGAGAGCTCCCTTAGCTTCCAAAACCCTAAGTGTCTCTAAATTTAGAGAGTGGGTGAATACCCCACTAGTTTGTCCAAGACTCTCTAAAAAGGCCTTCTCACTAACTATTTTAGCAAAAACATCAAGCCACTTCCTCTTACAAATGTGTCTTCCCCTAAGTTTTCTATTTTTGACTTAGTGGAAACATGAGAAAGAGCTCATGTGACAACTCCATTTTCGAACCGAGGGAAGAATGCATTGGTAAAGGCCCCCCCTAGGTTGTCTAAGCACTATCATGGTCAAAATTAAGTCCCTAACATGTTATACTATCATATGGGTTTCTCATTTTCACATAAAAGACACTTTGGGACCACCTAATGACCCATCAGAACCCTAGTCAAGTCTAAATTCAAATTTCCTTTGATTGTGACCCATCCTATCCCTTTTCAAGTGGGTTTACTTAATCATTAACAATGTAATTAGTTTTATGGAAATCTTCTAGCATGACCAAACCCTAGATGACGTGTCATTAACACACAAAATCCACAAGTGTCAAGTGACACATAAAAGCACATCACAATTCACAATGACATGTCTCTATTGTATTCATGAATTTAAATTTACTACACAAGCAAATTCACATTTAAAAAATAAATACATCACAATGAGGCTTTGAATCTTCACAAGATTTTCCTTAGCTATGTTATGTTCACATGGGCTTGAGCCTTAGTTTGCCATTAAACCCCATGGTCAAATTCCTACACACTAAACTCAAGCATCTGTAGTGCAAGAAAATCATGTAAGAAATAAGTAAATATCTGCAATAAATGATTATCCCATTCAACATTAGGCTTGCATATTTCATCATTTCAAATTAACTTTCCCTTTTCTAACCATTTTCATGTAGAATATTTGAACCATTAAAATATCAATCCCTACATATCAATATTGATCTTTACTTAACATGATTTGAATAACATTCTAAACAACCTTATAACTTGTTTTATATCATAGTGATGAAATACTAAATCCATGACTATTAAGTCATCAGGCATGTAAATTAGGTTCTATTGCATATCAAAATCTGTCCTTTAACACTACTTTTTATTTAAACATTATGAATTGACATTTCAAGCATTTATAAAATTCAATTTCTATTAAAGCAATTGAAATAATTTAGAACATGAAATGAGATCATTAAATATATCGATTAGGTCCTAATGTGTAGACATAAGTGTGGATCATCAAAATGCAAATATTAAAATGACATAACCCTATAGTTTCAAAATTGTATCAAAATGTTGAATTAGAAGCATCATAATGAAAATATGTCATCTATGCTAGGGCCTCACATCCTCCCCCCTAGGCATGAACCTTCTCTTGGAGTTCATAAACAAGGTGCAAGTACTATGATCTTATCTATGTTGCATTCACCAAGTTTGGCCCAACTTAAGTCTTCTACTTATTGGTACTAATATACCAATCTTTATTTTACCAAGGTCTAACTGATAAATTATCTATGCCATTACTGAAGTTTCTTCACATAATTTTTTCCTATAGTCTTAACAACTATAAGATACAATCTATAGTAGTGCTAATAGAGTTTTTGGGAAGTTTGACCATTTTTTATATTTACAATATAGAAAATGGTGGCATCTTAGGGATCTTGTGTAGTAGCGTTGCAATGCATAACAAGAAGGATTAACAGTGCACTAATTTTCTAGATGGTTTTGTCCAGGATCCTCCTTGGTATGATCATTTCAATACAATATACTTGCCAACATAATTCACAAGAAAATGCCTCATAAGTAACTTAAAAATAAAAGGAACATTTTTATAGGAAAACAACATAGATGTGGCCACATTGGTAAATCCCAATTAAAACAAGACATGTCCCTGAGGCACAATGGAACAAAAATCATGAAATATAGCTAATAGAAATAATTGAATAAATAAATGAATAGATATCACATTGTTGGAAAAATATATAAATTCAAAATTTGCAAAAAATAACAAACAATAATTCACATTGAATAATAATTTCACAAGAATGATGTGGCTATACCAAGGTTCCCTGATGGAGAAGAGGAGAAACTATCATTTTATAGAACTAATGGCTTAGAAGGAAGTCTCATATCCCCTATGTCTATAAGTGCTTCATCCTTAGATTATGGTTTAATCAGGTGCACTAATACATCTTACACAAGGTTGTAGTTTATCACATATGTTCAAATGTAATGGGTTAGGCTCCTAGTTTTGAAACCTGGCTTTGATACCAAAATGTTGTGCCCAAATTTAACAAGGAAAAACAAAACCAACAATTTTTTTTTGAAAGTTGAACTACGGATAATACATATAGACCTACATTTTAGTACAAATACTCTATCAAACTATGCGATGTTTGGAATATAGAACTTATGTTTTCTCAAGGATACTAAGATATTACTTACTCAATCATTGAGTTGGAGTTAATGCTAAGTAACACTTAGGAATACTTCAACCATTGTCCTAGAGTTTAGAGGTAAAGTTCTAGGGTATAGTTAGGAGATAAATAATTCTAGTTGGTGTAGGAGGATTTGTTTCATAAGAAAAATTCTAGCCTTCAAGTTTTCAAGTGAGACCAATTAGTTTCAAACATTCATTGAAACATAAGAGCTAGACGGTGTTATCACTTCAATTTCCACATCCTAACCTTAAACTTAGACATTGTGTGCATAGATGTGAAGTACAAATTTTTGCATCAATGTAGTTTCAATGATTATATAGTTTGTGAGTATGAAGATGTATATAATTATCCTAGATGTTTTGATTTGTAGGTTGTGCAACCTTAACTTATTATATCCTATGTCCAATTCTATTCTAGCTATTGAAATCTTGGACTAGTGGGTAGAACAACCTAATTTTAGATGAGAAGAACTCAACAATATGGTACACAATGTTGGGCTTCATTATGGGCTATTAAACATCATGTTAGGGCATTAAACTAGGTATGAATGAGAATTTTGCATCTAGGGTGGAGTTCAATTTAAGAGCATACCTAATGAAGATGTGATTGTATATATGCAAAGCACTTAATTGGTATCATAGTTGGTGTTGGAAATATAAGAGAAGTAAATAAGAGGGGAGGGATGAATCAGTTACTAGTAAACTAAATCTCAGATCCCTTAGATGTTAGTAAAAAAAGAAAATTGAAAACTAAATATTGCTAAAGCTTGGTAAACACCTACAAAATGCTATAACTTGGTAAATTCTTGGCATATAAACTTTAGATGTTATCTGTGATTACCACTAATTTAACTTAGTTGTAAAAACATAAAAGAAAATATCGTGAACACATTTGACACCAAGATTTAACGTGGAAACCCAATTTGGGAAAAACCACAAATTGCAACTAGTTACTGTTTTTCACTCTTCTAAAGTGAGCCCTATTAGGAGCCAACCCTATTAAAAGTTAAAAAAACACATGGTTAGGTGTGACCCTATTAAAGAATTTAATCAACCTATTAGGAGTGGCCTTAGACAATTCAATAGAACTACCATCTTGTTAGAGGGTTTGCAAATAGTTGTTAAGCCAACTCTATTAAGTGATTTAGATCACTGCTACAATGGTAAGAGAGTAACAATGAGATGACTTGATTTGAATGCAATTGATTTTTTGATTGTAGATCTCTATTCTAGCTTTTATTTGATCCTTCCTAATCAAATATGGCTTTTTTTCTTCATAAGGATACTCTCCTTATCCTTCAAATTTTCTTCCTTTTCTCATCATTAGATCTTCAATAACATCTTCATGCTTTTTTGCACATACTTTGCAATCACCTTGACCTTATACTTATATTTTCCACTTTGTCAATTTGGCTCAAATAAAACTTAGAATAATTAATATTCATCACCATAGTCAACTAGAATCAATAGATAAATCAATTAAGCTTAATATGCTAAAATAAGAAAATCCTTCATTAGCCGACCCAACTTGGTAGAAATTAACTCAAAAACAATTTCCTTTGTTAACTAACAGAAGCTCACCTAACACTGCAAACTTGCAAAAATCCTTTAGTAACTAAGTGAGGTTAGTTAGCACTAGTTCTATCCAACTTTCCTTCATTAACTGAGTGAGCTCAGTTAACACTCACCTTCTACATATTTTCCTTTAACACCTGAGTGAACTCAATAGACACTACCTTTTGAACTAGGCAAACACAGGAATGCTTGGTAGACATAGAAAACTATCTTTACTGCTTGAGTGAGCTTGGCATATACTAACTGATAATGATATGACATTTGTGTAACATCAAAGACAACACACAATTAATCAATGGTTTCCAACGATCTCTCTCTTTGACATTGATGAAAACACAAAAATTTATAGCAAAATGAAAATTTGGATTGGTTTTTTGAAAATTCTCTCTGTCCATATGAGCTCTTTCTTTCATTAGATTCTATCTGTGATAACTGCTACCAAGTTCATTTAGAACTTTCTCTATCTTTTAGCAAACTTCTTCTTTGGAAAACTTCTCGCTCTGTGGTTCCTTACTTTATTTTGGTTCAACAAAATTCTCAAAGATATGATAGTAAACTTCTCCCTCTTTGACAACACATGCCAAAGTTAGCAATTTTGTTTATATGAATGTACCTTAAGTACTAATTCATTTGCAATATGCCCTTGCTAATTCTACATCAACTAATTGATCTTCAACAAGTTCTAGTTGATGCATTCACTAAACTTCATATAGTGAATTTTAGATAGGGGAATGAACCTAGCTTACCTCTTAGATACAAAAATGCATCCTTAGGTAATGGCTTGGTGAATATGTATGTGATATGTCCCTTTGTATTAACATATTCCAATCTGACTTCTTTTTCTTGCACCAATTCTTTTAAGAAGTGATATTTTATTGCAATGTGCTTTGTTTTAGTATGCATCACTGGATACTTTGATATGTTAATTGTTGATCTCAAATTGGTTTTGACAATTGGGTGTCAAAACACTTAAGAAATTTACTAAGTTTATGCTAAGCTAGTAACATATATTGAGTATAATATTTATAGATGTCAAGTTGCAACAAGTGGCAAGTCACTCATGTGATGAGTAAATAGTAAGTGTTGAGCAAATAGACAGAGTTGAGCAAGTTTCAAGTGTTGAGTGAATAATAGATGCTGAGTAGTTCAAGTGCCAAGCTAGACAAAATTATAGTATGTGTCAAGCATCAGTATTATCAAGTGCTAAGTAACACAAAATTGATCTAGTTGTTTGTGATGGCACAAACAACTAGGTAAACCATTTTTGAGCCGACATATGGATAGATCTTGAAGCTTTGAAGATAAGATCAAATCTATTTGGATTCCCTATGTGATCAACATGCAACCAATGAGAAAAATGGTAGGATTTGAATGGGAAAATTGGATGAATCTCAATCATAGATTCATAATTAACCCTAAGCCACCAAATTTTTTTTAAAGGGAGACAAAACCCCATAATTTAGTGTGAAAGAGAGCATTAGAGAATGCATGTGAGAAGGTGATGATAGTAGTGAAAGGGGTGAATTTATCAATATAAATTTAAGGTAACTTAGAAGAAGGATAGAATTGTAGAATTAGTTATCAAAATAGAGGATCAAGGATACAACAATTCCATATTAGATAAAAAAGGATTAAGAAGGACTAAATTGTGATCTAAAATCAGCAATACCAGATTGTAAGTGTATTAGATCAAACATTCTACTATACTTTCTAAAAAATGTATCAATAGGATGAAATCCTTTGTATTAAGGTTGAGTTAACAATCATTATGAAATCCTTTAATACGGTGACATTCCAAATGAGTGTTCTAAAGTCCTTTAGCTAGGCACACTTTTAACAGGGTGTTAAGATCCTTTAGAAGGGTAAGATTTAACAATCCTTTGTAAGCCTTTCATGGGGAAGATCATGACAATGGTCAAAATATGTAACCTTAATAGGTGAACTTTATTGCTATAGTACTGAAGAATTGTGGGTGTCATCCCCACCCTAGTTTTACCTTCTCATTGGAGGGTTTCTGGGTAAACATATCTGGTGTTAAGTTTTTATGTGGATCCATTTACTATAAATTCTATTTCAATATGTTTATGCATGCATTGTTTTAAAGATTAAAAAATTTATTGATTCAATTTTAGTACTTCTGATTCACCCTCATCCCCTCAGAAGTATACATTTCCAATTTGTATTTCCAAGAATTGGTATTATAACTAAGTTCTTATCAGGAGAAGCCGCACAACTTGGAGAAAAGATCTTGAGATGGAGGTTTACAAGTTGGGAAAGAACATTAGAAATCAAGAGATTGAGATACATCTCTTACTACAACAACTAAATGAAGCCAGAGATGCCTTGAGAAGTTTGGTAAAGAGAAGGAAAGAGATTGCTATAGCCAAAAATGACACACAATACAAGTAGATTGACATCACAAAGTTATTTGTAGATGGTAACTCCTTTGAATTTGAAGCAACAATTGTAGATCTCATGGGAAAGAATAGAGCACAAGATGAGAAGATCAGAAATCTCAAGTTGGAGCAAGAGTCACAAGCAATATTGCTATGTGAGGTGATTGAGCAAAAGAAGAAATCTATAAAAGACAAGGCCATGATTGAAGAAGACAAGAGAATTTTGTCAAACATATTGGAAGAAAAATTAGCAGATTTGTCTAGGATCTCAAACATGTAGTTGGACACCCTAAGCCAAATGATGAATGTCCATCATGAGTCAAATGCTAAGGACATTGAGATAACTACATTAAAGTTGTAGAATGAGAAATTGCAGAATGACCTAAAAAGAGAAAAGAAGTTTGCTGAAATTTTCAATAAGCCAAATGAAGCCATCAAATACTTTGAGAAATTACTAAAATCCCCTAGATCCAGTAAAGACACATCAAGATTAGGCTATACAAGCACTGAAAAAGGAGAATCATCTAAAGCTACTAAGGAAAGAAACAATAAAGGTAAGAATTCTAAACATACTTGTCATCATTGTGGAAAGAAAGGACATGCAACTAATGTTTGTAGGAGCAAGAATGATAATAAAAATAATAAGCCAAAGAACATAACACATTTTTATAAGTGCAACAAACAAGGTCATCAGGCACATGAATGCAAAACTAGAATCATGCATGCACCAAAATTTGAAGGATGCTACTAAAATTGTCAAAATTTTGGACACAAAGCCTTTGAATGCAGATTCAAGTCCACATGATCATCAAACAAGGGAAGAAGCCATGAAAATTTCTATAATTGGGATTACAATACAAGACATAGCTATCATAATTGTCAAGAGTATGGACACATCCATGAGAATTGCATAAGAACACATTTTAGTGGTAGCTACAATAGATGGTTGAGTCAAACTACATATTTTAGTTGTTTGAAGATTGGTCATATTAGCAAGCACTACCCAACAAGGAAAAAGACACATAACTCAGAGTTCAACAAAGGAAAAGGAAAGTAAGATGTTGAGCACATTAGAGGAGAGATGAACAAGACATGAAAAAAGAAAGATTGATGCAACACATAAAATGAAGGGATCACTTCACCTGAAAGGTCAAGTGAACATACTTCATCAAACTAAGAAAAAAGAGGTATGTGGGACTAGTATTTAAAAGTCTCATCATACATCAGTTCCAAGATAAAGTTAGTGCTGAAAAGGACAAACTAGCATGAATAAAGATTCAAGTCAACAAGGAAAAATTAAGGTTAAACATTAAGTTTTCATCTTACTGCCAAGTGTGAAAAGTTCTCTTCAACTACCAAGTAAAATTCCAGTGTGTGCCAAGTTGTCATCCAAAGCCAATTGAAGCTGAGTTAGTAGTATCTGCCAAGAGAAGGTAATTCCTATTGAAGCCAAGTGAGGGTAATTCTAACAATTTCCAAGTAATGGAAAACCAATGGATGCAAAGTGAAATAGAAATTTTATATAAGTTGAGTTTACAGCTATACATGCACCATATATTAAATGCTATATTTTGAAAGGGTATAAGGTTGATTTTTGCTCATTTTTTGTCATCATGAACATAGAGGAAAAGCAAGCAGAGTGAAGAAGCAATTGATAAATAGAGATTGAAGCTTTTGCATGGATTTCAACAAAGATCAAGCATAGTTTCATCAATTTAAAGGTATTCCTCACATGCCAAGTTACACAAGTATGCAGTTTAATATCTATTGAAACCCTAGTCTGCAAAATGGCCTCTAGCTCTAGAAATCCTAAGGATAAGGAACCTTTTGAAGTTTAGTTGGTTAGTAATGAGGTTAAGCAACCAAACTTTAGGGCTATTCTTGAAGTTGCATATAAGAATGACCCGACAGTTGCATTATCAATTATTCCACCCAAGGTCACAATGGTTAATGATGTAAGAAAGTGTTATAACTGCAAGGTTGGAGGGATATGAGACATGGAAATTTTTCATACATATGATAAACTATGTGAGAATGAAATGTTGAAACAATAATTCCATATCATTGAAAGGAAGGGCTTAACTCGTGCCTTAGATTTCCCCATTGTCTTTAAGATAGAATGGATACGAATTGTTTTGAGTAGAATCCATGATGGATGCCTATAGCTAGAGGGAGCACCTATCAAACTATCAAAGAGGATTGTGCATAGGGTTATAGGATATCCAACCCTAGAATGGCCCAAAACCCTAATGAGTGACTCTAAAGAAGTAATTGAGAAAAAATATAAGGGAAAAGTGGAATAAGAGAGGAATGACCATTGATACCATCAAGGATCCACTTCTTGAAATTGCAGTGAGGGGCATGTCTCACAAATTCTATCAATCAAGTGAACTAAACAGTCTGCCATGTATAGTAGTTGATGTAAGATATAAGATTGTGAAGAAAGATCATACTTATGATCTTGCAGAGATATAGTTACAACAAATCATGGAGAATTTAGGAGAAATAAGGTGAACCAAAAGTGCTCAATGCAAATTTTGTTCAATTTTGATATGTATATTTTTTTATGTTCAAAATGAGTTCCCCTCTTTTGGTAATGTAGGATGGAAGACCAATAGGTCTATGGTAGTACAAATAAATGAATACATTGAACAAATGGGAGACAATTTTGAGTCTATAATGATTAGCTACTTTGAGGATTTCAAGCAATCCATGAAATAGAGATTGAGAATCCTAGTTTCCCTAGTGGAGAAGTACTTCAATGACATTTTTTTTTTTGGTAGATATTGACTACACTTTTATCCAAGCTATAATACCCAGAGTGAGATGGCTAAGGCCTTTGGCGTATGAAATCAATATAGATGAGGCATCAACAACCATCATTGCATTACTTGTAGAGGAAGTTGACAATGCAACAAAAATATTTGGAAATTATGATGTTGTTAATCCAAGGTTGGAATGGAGTTGAAAACTACCTCAACTCTCAAAAAGAAGAATAAAATGGTTAAGAAGCTCAAAGATAAATTTGGTGGAGCTGAAGGTGTTAATGATGATGATGATGAAGAGGAAAAAGAAGAACAAAAATAAGGCCAAGAACCTCTTGCCCTAACCCAAGGTATGGGTGAAGATAAAGAATAAGAAGGTGCTAAGGAGGAAAAAGCTAAGGAAGCACCAGCAAAACAAGAGTTAAAGAAGAGAAAGGATAAGACACAACTTGCAACTCAACTTAAGGGTAAGAAGATTGCAAAACCAAACCCTGTAAAGCCTACTACTCTAGCCACAAGAGAAACCACAAGGGCCACCACTCAAAAGGTCAAGGAGAAAATAAAAGAAAAAAAGAAGGCTACTGAGCAACCAGGTCCAGTGCAGAAGAAATTAAGGAGGAAATATGTTGCACAACCAGAATCTAATGATGAGAGGACTGAGTCAAAAGAGACAAGCTAGTTCAAAGTGGTAAGTCATGCTCCCAAGTTTGATGTTAAAAATATTTGTGATAATATTAGGGATAATGAAGACTAAACTGGTTTGAAAAATATTGAATTCATTAAATTAAGTAGAGAAGATCAAAATAAGGTGGAAGAATTAGTATATACCATGATGGAAAAATTCAAGAATATCCTAGTTAAAGTTGACACTACAATGCCCAAGGATTTATATTCAATTGTTGAGAATAAATGGTATTGTTGCCTAAATATGGAGAAGGAAATAAGAGAATCCACATTGACACAAGTGATGCCAAAATTCTCAAAGGGGAAAATAACAAAAGAAAATAAAAGGCATGGTAGAAAATTTGTACCCAAGTATAGGGCATTCAACATACTTCAAAACAAGATTAAAGATGTTGTAAAAAAGTCCACTCAAATGTGGAAGCTGATTTATGGGCTGACTACTACTAAGGAAGGAGAGGAGGATCCCTTTGAGGGAAGGAATAATGGAGAAGAGGAAGAGAATGAAAAAGAAGGTGAAATAGAGAAAGAAAAGGTAGATAACATAGTGGAGGAGCCACAACAAAAGGCAGATGAAATGGGAACTACTGAGGAGCAGCAAATAGATCAAAGTGTGCGAGACACACAATTGCAACCATTAAGCCCTCCACATGACACAAACACACCTGTAAAGACAATAAAAGTAAAAGATATGCCTAACAGCTTAGTTCAGAATATCAATCCACTAACTTTAGAGGATCTAAAGAAGATCCTTGACCAATCTACACTATAGACGAAATTGTGCAATAATATAGTATTGATTAGTGTGGATGAGTTATAGAAAGTAGTAGCTGACCAAACTAGGGATAAGGTGAAAACATAAGAACTACCTTTTTCCATCCTTATAGCTACTAGTGGCCAACCTCAAGAGAAAGCATCAAAAGATACATTAGCTAAAGTTGATACCCCATTTAAAGTTATTATAACTGAACAACTAACTCAAACTATTGAGGAACCCAAAAAGGAACAAATAGGATAGACAAAGGTATTTGCACCTATTGCACAAATACAAGGTGCACCACAAATAATTGTGATTGATCAAGGAGGATCACAAGAAGAAAAGGAAATTCCAAAAGAAAAGGAGTAGGAAGCCATTTAGACATTGGTTGATTTACCGACAACTAGCACTCCTACTAAAGTTCTTTAGAAGTCAAGCACTAATGCAATTCCACTTCAAATTTCAGCACTAGGATTGAGCTCCACAAAGGTTGCAAGGGTACTTCACTACGGAGACCCAACATTAGATGAGGAAATTTTTATACCAAAGTATGGCTATGCAACCATGAATCTTGAACAGATCACTGAGATGCAAGAGGTACTAGGCACTAGAAAGGAAGAAAAAAAAAAGAAATACTTAGAAAGGAGTATGAACAAAGGCAAGCACTTTATGAGATAAAAGACATCTTTTTAGATGCATTCATCTTGCAAACACCTAATGAAACCAAGCCAATATTGGAACAACTATCAAAAATTGTTGAACAAGTAACAAATGAAGACCAAAAAACTAATGCAAGACTCATGGAATGGTCTAAAAATAAGTTTCAAGGAAAGCTAAATGAGAAAATATCTAATGGAATAGCACTACCACAAGTGGAATTGACTACAAAGATAGAAAAAGTAAAGAAGGTACTTGAGAATATATTCTCACTGTACACCAAATTGTGTGACCCACACTCTTCACACAAGAAACGCGCCAAAGGATTATGAGTTCGGAAAGAAAATTGAAAATATCTAGTATGTAGTTACCACAAAACCCAGCTCAAAGTGAGAAGCACTTTCATTCCATGCTTCACACACAGAAGGAATGAGCTGTATTAACAATAGAAGAGGCTAATACAAGAGCCAAGTTAGTTCAAATTCAAGCCTCCTTGACCCCTCACATGGAATTTCTATAGAAAAAACTAGCCTATGCTGAAATAGTACTAAAGAAAGATCCTAATATTTTAACTTTGGATGGCTTAGTTCACCTTGCAGTAGAGACAACCATCCAAATCAAATCACTAGATGTTGAAATAGACAACTAGGATGCTACTCTCAAGATTTTAATGGAAGTAAATAAGAACTTCTTGGATAAATACACACTTAGTGTATAGACCCTTTTCCATTAGTATAAAAAGGGAGAGAAATATTAAAAGGAGAAGATATATGTGAAAGGGGGAGTTACAAAATAAACAGAGAGAAAAAATGGGGAGTTAATAGTAGGAAAGTAGAAACAAGGCATATCATATCAGAACATATCAAATAAAGAAGTATCAAAATGATTGAAGAAAAAGAGTATTAGCAAAAGTCAAATCTACTCTAAGAGATTTTGGATACTAAAAAAAACATTAACTTAGGGGGAGTCACAAAATTCTGAGGTATATGGTCACTACAAAATTTTGAACAATTTTGAAGTTTTCTATATATGCCAACCTGGATGTATATTATACTTGAGGAGAATAGATTCATCATGTATAGTTAAGTGTTTTTGCCACTCATGTCAAAGGGGAGATTGTTGATCTTAGATTGGTATTGAGAATTTAGTGTCAACACACTTAATAAATTTACTAAGTTCATGTCGAGCTAATAACATATGCTGAGTATAATATGTATAGATGCTGAGTTGCAACGAATGCGAGTCACTCATGTGCTGAGTAAATAGTAAGTGCCAAGAAAATAGATAGAGACAAGCAAATTTCAAGTGCCAAGTGAAAAAAAGATACCAAGTAGTTCAAGTGTCAAGCTAGATAGAATTATAGTGTGGTGTGTGCTAAGCATCAGTATTAACAAGTGTCGCGTAACATATAATTGACCTAGTTTTTTGTGATGGCACAAACAACTATGTAAACTATTTTTGTATTGACATATGGATAGATCTCAAATCCTTGAAGATAAGATCAAATCTATTTGGATTTCCTATGTGATCAACATGAAACCAATGAGAAAAAAAGAAGGATTTGAGCAGGAAAATTGGATGAATCTAAATCCTAGATTCATACCTAACCCTAAGCCACCAAAGTCTTTTTAAAGGGAGACAAAGCCCCATAATTTAGTGTGAGAAAGAGAATTAGAGAATGCATGCAAGAAGGTGATGATAGAAGTGAAAGGGGTGAATTGATCAGTATACATTCAAGGTGGCTTAGAAGAAGGACATAATCGTAGAATTAGTTATCAGAACAAAGGATCAAGGATGCAACAATTCCATATCAGATCTGAAAGGATTAAGAAGGACTGAATTGTGATCTAAAATCAGCAATACTAGATTGTAAGTGTATCAAATCAAACATTCTATTATAATTTCTAACAACTGTATCAATAGGATGAAATCCTTTGTATTAAGGTTGACTTAATAGTCATTATGAAATCCTTTAATAAGGTGACATTCCAAGTGAGTGTTCTAAAGTCCTTTAGCCAGGCATAGTTTTAAGAGGGTGTTAAAATCGTTTAGTAGGGTGGGATTTAATAATCCTTTATAAGCCTTTAATAAGGTAGGCCTTTCACAGGATAGATCATGAGAATGGTCAAAATATGTAACCTTAACAAGTGAGCTTTATTGTTGCAGTAGTGAAGAGTTGAGGGTATCATCTCCACCCCAGCTTTACCTTCTCATTGGAGGGTTTTTGGGTAAATATATCTAGTGTTAAATTTTTATGTGGATGCATTTATTGTACATGCTATTTCAATATGTTTATGCATGAGAGTTGAGAGTTGCAGGTTGTGAAGTTATATGTTGAACGCCCTTGATCAAGATTCTTCAATAGGGTCAAGCAAGATGGTGACCAATACAGAGTTAGCGAAGAAAGTCGAGGAGCAAGAAGAACTTCTCCCAAACGAGAATAGAGAGTTGAAGGGGATAGTGGTAGAACTAGCCAGTAAGTTGGAATATATGCAAAGTGTAGTTGAGAAGAAAGAAATGAAAGAAGAAATGGAAGAAGAGGAAGATGTACTTGACAGTGAAGAAGATAGATTAGCTGAGAACGAGAGGCCATTTTTTAAAGATTTAAAGGCTTTGGGAGGAAAACCTATTGATTTACCTATGTTTATAGGAAAGATGGACGCTGAATTAGTGTTGGAATGGATTGAAGCCTTAGAGAATCATTTTGAATGTGAGAAAGTTTTAGAATCACAGCAAGTTAAATTGGCCAAATCCAGAATGAAGGGAGCAGCCCTTACATGGTGGAATTTCGTGCAAGAAGAAAGGGTAAAGGAAGATAAGAGGAAGATCTATTCGTGGAAGAAGATGGTGTCAATGATAAGAGAGACGTATCTCCCTAAAAATTATGAGGTATAGTTGCATCAGAAAAGGCAGAATCTCAGACAAAGGGATATGGATGTTTGTACTTATACAGAAGAATTTCAAAATTTAAGTCTAAGGTCAAAATTTGCAGAACCTGAGAGTATCAAGGTAGCAAGATACCTAAATGGTTTGAGAATGAACATACAAGAAGAGTTGTAGTTGCTAAGTCCTAACACGGTAGCTAAATGCTATCAGCTGGCTTTGAAGGTGGAAGAGAAAATCAAAAGGAGACAAGAAAATAATAACAGAGGCAGAGGAAGACAACCATTCAGAGGAAGAGGTACATTTCTAGGAAGGAGTTCAAATTTTCAGCCACAATCGGAGATGCATAATTAAGTTAATAAGTTTGAT
The DNA here is from genome assembly GCA_028749045.1 of Cupressus sempervirens. Lineage (NCBI taxonomy): Eukaryota > Viridiplantae > Streptophyta > Pinopsida > Cupressales > Cupressaceae > Cupressus > Cupressus sempervirens. Next base: position 123,058,827 of record CM053791.1, on the reverse strand, counting down.
AATTTCAGAGGAAAATTCAGAGGTAGAAGGCCAAATTTCAGAGGAAGATCACCAGGAAGGACGAATGGACCAATAAGATGTTACAACTATAATTAGGAAGGTCATATGGCACACAAATGTCCAACAAAAGCAAGCTCTAGTACTCATGGCGAAAGAAGAATACATCTGGCACAAGAAGCGGATTTACAAGAAGATTCAGACAATCATGGTTATCTGGAAAAAGGGGAAGCACTTATGATGAGAAGAACACTGTTGAAAAGGCCTGTCAGAGAAGAACCACCACAAAGGAAGTCCATTTTTAGAACTACCTATAAATCTGGAGGAAAAATTTGTAAGGTACTAGTGGACTATGGTTCTACAGAAAATTTTGTGTCTCTTGAAATGGTGGAAAAGTTGAAGCTACCAAGAATACAACACCCGTATCCTTACAAAATATCTTGGTTGAATAAAGGGCAGCAAACTATAGTGGAAGACCAAGCTTGGGTGGAATTTCAGATTGGAGCCTATAAGGACAAATTATTGTTTGATATTGTTAACATGGATGCATGCCATTTACTTTTCGGCAGACCCTGGAAATATGATCTCAAGGCACATCATGATGGAGTGAAGAATACATATACCATTACAAAGAATGGAAAGGTCATTGAATTGATACCTTTAGTTGAGCCAAGTCAAGAAGAAGCAAAAGCTGTAGAAGCCAAAGTTATGGTGATGGGTAAGAAAGAATTCTTGAAAGAAGTGAAAGGAAAGAAGAGCCCACTCTTTGCACTGATTCCTGTACTCAAGGACAAATTATAGAATGATGCTGAAAATCAGACTGAGGAAGAAAATTCAGAGTTGGAGTCTTCAAACTTGAAGGTGGAAGTGATAGAAAAGAAGAAGGAAAAGGTACCTGATGAAGTGGAACCAATTCTGGACAAGTACAAAGAAATTATAGCTGATGGAATACCAAAAAGTCTCCCACCAGTGCGAGAAATCAGTCATTGCATTGATCTCATACTAGGATCAACATTACCCAACAAAGTGGCATATAAACTAACACCACAACAAAATGAAGAAATGGCAAGACAAATTGAAGAATTGCTCGAGGCTGGTTTGATTGGTAAAAGTCTAAGCCCATGCACCGTACCTGCAGTCCTAGCACCAAAGAAAGAAGGAACATGGAGATTATGCACAGATTCAAGAGCACTAAACAAGATCACTATAAGGTACAGATTTCCAATGCTTAGAATAGAAGATTTACTGGATTGTTTAGGGAAAGCAAGATATTTTTCAAAGATTGATTTGAAAAGCGGGTATCATCAGATAAGAATTAGGCCAGGAGATGAATGGAAAATAGCATTTAAGACAAATGAGGGATTGTATGAATGGAAGGTAATGCCATTTGAATTGTCTAACACTCCTAGTATGTTTATGAGGCTTATGAATGAAGTTTTGAAGGATTTTATAGGGAAGTTTGTGATCGTATATCTAGATGACATTTTGGTTTTCAGCGAAATAAAAGAGGAGCATCTGAAACACATAGATTTGGTGTTAAGAAGGTTACAAGAGGAAAAATTAATGATCAATATGGAGAAATGTAGTTTTATGAGAGAGGAATTGACATACCTTGGCTTTGTGATCTCAAAGGGAACACTCAAGATGGATCAAGATAAGGTAAGTGCAATTCTTTCTTGGCCAACTCCCAGAACTATTGCAGCAGTTAGAAGTTTTCATGGTTTAGCCACTTTCTACAGAAAGTTTATCAAAAATTTTAGCTTGATTTGTGCACCTATTTTGAACACCATAAAAGGAGGCCAAAAGTGTAAATTTGTTTGGACAGAAGAAGCCAATAAAGCCTTTGAACTTCTTAAGAAAAAAGTGGCCCGACAACCAGTCCTGGCATTTCTTGATTTCAATAAAGTCTTTCAGATAGAATGTGATGCAAGCAACATAGCCATAGGAGGTGTTCTTAGTCAAGAGGACAGACAGTAGCCTTTTTCAGCAAGAAGCTCAATGAAGCCAAATAGAGATATTCATCATACGATTTGGAAATGTATGCACTTATTCAATCCCTGAAGAAATGGAGACACTATTTGCTACCCAGGGAATTCATTGTATACACAAATAACCAGGCACTTAGTTTCATAAACAGTTAAGAGAAATTGAATCATAGGCACATGAAATGGGTGGAGACATTGCAAGCATTCACATTTTCTATCAAGCACAAGAAGGGAGTAACAAATAAGGTTGCTGATGCATTAAGCAGAAGAACTTTGACTACGTCACAAATTCAGTTGGAAACTACAGGCATTTCAAATTTGAAAGGTATGTATGTTGATGATGCTGATTTCAAAGACATTTATTAAGCATGTATTAATCTGGATGAAAGGTACAATAGGGAATATTTTGATTTTCTGGTTCAAGAAGGATTATTGTTCAAAGGAGGACAACTTTGCATCCCAAAGTGTTCAATGAGAGATAATATCATACAGGAGAAACATAGTGGGGCATTATCTAGTCATTTTGGACTGGATAAGACTTTAGAGCTAGTTCGTAGACACTATTTTTGGCCAAAGTTAGAAAAGGATGTGCGAAAGTTTGTGGAAGAATGCACCATTTGTCAGAAAGGTAAAGGTAAAAGTACCAATGTAGGATTGTATCAGCCCTTGCCTATTCCTTCACGACCATGGGAAAGTATTAGTATGGATTTTGTTATGGGATTACCAAGAACTCAGAAGGGGTATGATAGCATTTTTGTTGTTGTGGATAGATTTAGTAAAATGTCACATTTCTTACCATGTAAATCCACCAAAGATGCATCATACATTGCAGATTTATTTTTCAAGGAGATAGTGTGAATTCATGGACTACCACTAAATATTGTTTCAGACAGAGATGGCAGATTTGAGGGTCATTTTTGGAGGACTCTTTGGAAGAAACTAGGCACAAATTTATCATTTTCATCTGCATATCATCCACAGACCGATGGTCAAACAGAAGTTGTCAACAGATCTTTAGGAAATCTATTAAGATGCCTTACAAAACAACATGGAGAAAAGTGGGATTCCATACTTGCTCAAGCTGAATTCTCATACAATGATATAGTGAATAGAAGTACAGGGAAATCTCCATTTCAGATTGTGTATGGTACACATCCAAGAGGAATTCTCGAGCTGAGGGAACTTCCAAATACTTTTCCAAGTAGTTCACATGCTGAAGAATTTTTTGAAGCTATTAAAGAGGTCCAACATCAAGTCAAGTTGTAGCTACAGAATTCAAATCAAAAGTACAAAGAAGTTGCTGATCAGAAAAGAAGAGAAGTACAATTCAAAGTTGGTGATTTAGTATGGGCGTATCTGAAGAAAGAGAGGTTACCTCAAAGGAAGAATACAAAGTTACTACCTAAGAAAGTTGGCCCTTGTCAAATTCTGGAAAAATATGGACATAATTCTTACAAAATTCAGTTACCTACAGACATCAGTATTTCACCCATATTCAATGTTTGTGATCTCACACAATATAGAGGTTCTAAAACACAAGTCGTACATGAAGATTCAGTAACAAAAGATCTGCAACAACTACCTAAACCAGCACCACCTCAGTTGGAGAAAATCCTAGATACAAAAATAAAGAAAACTCGCAGACAACAATACACTCAGTATCTAGTCAAATGGAAGAACAAACCAGTGACAGAGGCTATTTGGATGGATGAGCAACAAATTAGCAAACATGGTTCATTAGTACACAATCTCATCTCAAGTGGACTTGAGATTCTTTCTACAAGGGAGTATGTTGTAGTAGCAGAGCAGGAAATAGAATAAGAAAGGTTTATGTTTTGTGTATTTTAAATTTAATGTTTTCAATAAACGTCCTACATGTGGTGGCATACCTAGAGTAGCAATTTGATGAGCTCTCCAGATATAGCCACCTAGGACCAGGTGTAGATTCTTTAAATTAGAATAGTTTTAATGATTGTTAGATTCCAATAATAGGTAGTAGGCAGTTTCGGATTCTTATCCTTTTCTTGGGTAGAAGACGGAAAAAAAACGTGTGGCCTACTGCATGATTGTCAGATTCCAATAATAGGTAGTAGGCGGTTTTCAAATTCTTATCCTTTTCTTGGGGTAGAAGACAAAAAAATGTTTCTCATCCTTTTATTAGTAAAGGAGAGTCATTTTTAAATAAGCCAGTTGGCTATGTAAGAGATTCATTTGAATTTGGGTAATAGAGAAAAGTTTCAGTTTTTGCCTTAGAAAGGATATAGATAATCGACTATGGAGTTTGGCAGCAATTCGATCTTGGTCTCTCTTGTCAAAGTGAAAATATATTTTCTTTGAGGACATTCTAGGTTAAAGATCTTGGTGTGCAGGTGAAGATAAACTATGGAGATTTATATATTCTGATTAATCCAATCTTGAGTTTGGTTTGAGTTCGATCCCGACTGATTGATGTCATGCCCCTTGAAGTAACTCAGTTGAGTGAGTATTCCTCTTGAGCTTTCCAAGGTGTGGCTCTGCATCATTGTACATGCTATTTCAATATGTTTATGCATGCATTGTTTTAAAGATTAAAAATTTTATTGATTAGAGTTTAGTACTTCTGATTCACACCTCCTCTCAGAAGTATACATTTCCCATTTGTATTTCCAACATTAATTACACTAGTGTTATCATAGTATATGAATATTGGATCCTTGATCTCTATCTCCATTCTTTCCAACAATTTTTTGAACCAAACAATGTTAGAACAATTAATTGTTGCTGCCACATATTCTGCCTTTACTTTGGATTGAGATGTACGATTTTGCTTCTTGCTTGTCCAAGACACTAGTCTTTTACCAAGAAAGAATGCTCCACAACTAGTGCTTTTTTTGTCATCAATAATTCTTGCCCAATCAGCATCACTAAATACTTTCAAGTCCAAATTGCCTTCAAGTTTATACCATAAACCATACTCTTCAATACCTTTCAAATATCTCATGATTCTCTTGATTTCCATCATATGATTTTCCTTGGGATTTGTTAAGAATCTTGCCACTATTCCAACTACTAGAGCAATATCAGGCTTGTGTGTACTACATACTACAATTTTCCAATCATTTATTTGTATGTGGTCTATTCTACTTCTTTGGAATAATCATTTTTGGAGAGCTTATGTCTAATAGACATAGGAGTTCCAACTGGTCTTGAATCTTTCATTCCAAATTTCTTCAGTATCCCCTTGATATACTTAGATTGAGTGATGTAGATACTATTTTTGTTCCGTTGTATCTACAATCCAACAAAGAATTTCATCTCATCAAACATGGACATCTCAAATTATTTACTCACTTCTTCTAAAAATGATTTGTATAAATCATCATTTCCTATAACTAGAGTATCATCAACAAATATTTATGCCAACACAATCTTCTTGTCTGGTCCTTCCTTGATATACAAACTAATCCTATCATTTGTCCTTTGAAAGCCAATCTGTATCAAGTAATTATGAAGTCTGGCATGCCAAGATCTAGGAGCTTGCTTAAGACCATATAATGCTTTATCTAACTTGCAAACCATGTCCTTTTTGTTAGGATCTACAAAACCTTCTAGTTGTTTAATGTAGACTCTTCATCAAGAATTCCATTCAAGAATGTAGATTTGACATCCGTTTGATATACTTTAAATCATTTATGTGTTGCATATGCTAGTAAGGTTCTAACACCTTATAGTCTTGTCACGGGAGAAAAATTATCACCATAGTCAATACCTTCTTCTTGAGAATAACCTTTACACACCAATCTTGCTTTGTTTCTTGAAACTTTTTCATCTTCATTCATCTTATTTCTAAATACCCTCTTTGTACCAATTACATTTTTATCCTTGGGTCTAGGAACAAGAGTCTAAGTTTTGTTCTTTTCTATCTATTATGTCTCTTCATTCATTGCTTCAATCCAAATTTCATTTTAAAAAGCATCTTTAACATTTCTAGATTCAAATTCAACTAGTAAACATGTACCTTTAAATTTTTTTATTGTCATTGTTCCATCAGATTTGTCTCCAATGATCCGATCAGATAGATGATGCCTTTTGACATATCTTGCTAACATATGCTCTTTGGGATTTGAATGAGTTCCACCATCTTCATCTTGAATTTTAGTTTCAAGCTTAGGTCCTTCTTTCTGTGAGTTGGGTCCATCAGGCTCAGTTTGAACCTCGATAGTCTTTGATTGTGACTCGGGTCCTTTAGACTATAGCTCAGGTTGCACTATCTACAACTTGGTAATTGTTGGGGATTCTGGGGACTAAAGAGATGAAGCTTCCTTTCTTTTAGATAGATTTGGTAGGGTACCAAGCTCATAGTAAACAAATCTCCTATAATCTTTCGGTTCCTTGTTGCTTTTGTCTTCACACTTTTTTGCAAACTCATCAATTCTAACATATGCACTTTCTATAATCTTGTGAGTAGACAAATTTAAACATTTGTATGCTTTACTTCTATATGAATATCCTAGAAATATTTCTTCATCACCTTTTACATCAAATTTTCATTTTCTAGATTCTTTTAAGATATAGCTTTTGCTGCCAAATACTTTCTAGTAGCTTAAATTAGGTTTGTAACCATACCATAGCTGATAAGGAGTTTTGTTTGAATATTTCTTTAACTATACTCTATTCAAGGTATGAACTATAGTGCTGATAGCTTCCTTCTAGTATTTAAGAGCAACCTTCTTTTTAATCATCAGGGTTCTTGCACAATCCGTCATAGATCTATTTTTTCTTTCAACTATACCATTATGTTGTGGTGTACCAGGAGCTAATACTTGTCTTTTGATTCCTCTTTCAATGCAAAAATTATTGAATTCATTAGAGATGAATTCACCACCTCTGTCTAATCTTAAGCATTTCAACCTCTTTCTAGTTTCCTTTACTACTCTTCCTAGATACCATTTGAATTTTTAAAAGGCTTCTAATTTTCCTTTTAGATACAATATTGTCATCATTCTAGAATAGTCATCAAGAAAAAGAATGAAATTTTTTTCTCCACTGTAGCTTTCTATTCCAATAGGTCCACATAAATCTGTATGAACAATTTATAAGACTTCTTCTAACTAATAGTTTTTTCTTTTGAAACTAGTCTTTCCCATCTTACCATTTTGACAATTCTTGTATAGATCCATGTCAGGTTTCTTCAAACTAGGAATATCTCTTACCCCTTTATGTTTTCTTACCTTAACCATATTATCAAATTTTACATGACATAGTCTTTTGTGCCATGACCAACTTTCCTCTACTTGAGAAATAAAACATGAACAATCATTGAGATCAAGATAAAATAGATTACTTTTTTTTTTCTTTCCATATCCAACCAAATTTTCTTTTCCATCTAGTAGTTTGGCCTATCCATTCATGAATTCTACCTTGAATCCAATGTTATTCAACTATGCCACACTCAACATATTATGCTTTAGTCCTTCAACCCAATAAGCATTATCATAGACAAGTTATTTAGTCAATGAAATGCATCCTTTTCCTTTTATGTTACAAGGTTCATTGTTTCCAAATCTCACACTACCTCCATCATAATATTCCATGTGCTCAAATTTTGTTTTGTCACCAGTCATATGATGTGAATAGACATTGTCAATAATCCATATATCATTTTTTCTAACATGAGAGATAAGTGCCATCTTATCTCATTCATCATTAGATTCATCTTTCACAACAATATATACCATTTCATCTTTACTATTATCAAAATCTTTAGCTATAAAACAAGATTTATTACCTTTGTTCTTATAGTTCTTGGAGTCCTTCTTGCCTTTGTGCTTATTGCTTTTTTTTGGATCTTTGATTTCCTTATTTGGACACCTAGCAAAAATGTGACCAACTTCTTCACAAGAAAATAAGATCAAAGGAACTTTACCTTTGTACTTTCCTCTGCCTTTGGAATACTTTCTAGCAAGTAGGGTTTCAACAACTTCAAGATCACTATTTGTACTTTCTTCTAATGTTCCTTATTCTTCACTTCATGATTGACTAGATTTTGATTTCTTTCCCTTTTCTTTGAGTGAGAGTTTATTTTTAAAAGTAGATTCAATAACTTTTGAACTAGGAGCATAGTTATCAAAGTTATCTAACTCAAAAGTTGTCAATCTTCCAACTAGAGCATCCAAAGATATTTTATTCTTTGGATCACATCTCATCTCTTGAATAGTAGATACTCTAATTGCATAAATAGGAAGAAGATTCTAAGTACCTTTCTTACAACAATTTTCTCTTCAATGTCTCCTCTAGATGCCTTGATTGCACTTACACTAGCCTTGATCCTTTCCACATATTTTGCAATGTTTTCATCTTATCTCATTCTCATTTGGTCAAAATTTCCTCTAAGGCTTTCTACTTTGGCTCTTCTTACATTGTCATCTCCTCCATAGATATCTTTCAGTTTGGTCTACATTGCATGAGTAGTTTGGCAATACTTTACCTCATCAAATTCAACATAACTAAGAGAAGATGCAATATCAATCATCATGATATCATGATTCTCCTTTTCAAGTATCTTCAACAAATAATGTTCCATTGGGAGTCTTGTATTTAGCATCAAGATATGTGCAACCTAAATCATTGATAGTAGCCAGGTGTAAACTCATAAGTCCTTGCCATGTTATGAAATTTTATTTGTTTAGCTTGGGGATTTCTCTTTTGTAAAACATCCTGGTCTTTAGCTCAGATCCTTGAAACCTTCTCTATAAGTACCAAATGCTCTAATATAAATTGTTGGAAATATAAGAGGAGTAAATAAGAGGGAAGGGGTGAATTAGTTACTTGTAAAATAAATCCTATATCCCTTAGATGTCAATACAACTAAAAGTTGAATATTGTTGAAGCTCAATAAACACATATGGAATGTTGTAACTTGGTAAATGCTTGGCATATAAACTTTAGATGTTATTAGTGATTACCACTAATTTAACTTAGTTGTAAAAATGTAAAATAAAATAGCTTGAACACATTTGACACCAAGATTTAATGTGGAAATCCAATTTGGGAAAAACCACCAATTGCAACTAGTTACTATTTTTCACTCTTCTGAAGTGAGCCCTATTAGGAGCTAACCCTATTAAAGGCTACAAATCACACTGTTAGGTATGACCCTGTTCAATATTTAATCACCCTATTAGGAGTGGCCTTGTTAGAGGTCTTTAGACAATTCAATAGAACTACCACCTTGTTAGAGGATTTGCAAATAGCTATTAAGCCAACTCTGTTAAGAGATTTAGATCACTGCTACAATGGTAAGAGAGTAACAATGAGATGACCTAATTTGAATGCAATTGATTTTTTGATTACATATCTCTGTTCTAGCTTGCACTTGATACTTCCTAATTGAATATGGCTTTTCTTCTTCACAAGGATACTTTGTTTATCCTTCAAATTTGCTTCCTTTTCTCATCATTAGATCTTCAATAACATCTTCATGCTTTTTCACACACACTTTGAAATCACAACTTGACCTTATACTTATATCTTCCACTTTTTCAAGTCAACTCAAATACAACTAAGAATGATTAATATTGACCAACATAGTCAGCTAGAATCAATAGATAAATCAATTAAGCTTAATACGCTAAAATAAGAAAATCCTTCATTAGTCAACCCAGCTCGGTAGAAACTAACTCAAAAATGATTTTCTTTGTTAACCAATAGAAACTTGGTTAATACTACAAACTTGCAAAAATCCTTTGGCAACTGAGTGAGCTTGGTTAGCACTGGTTCCATCCAATTTTCCTTCATTAACTAAATGAGCACAGTTAACACTCACCTTCTGCATATTTTCCTTTGACACCCGAGTGAACTCGGTAGACATTGCCTTCTGAACTAGGAAAACACAGGAATGCTTGATAGACATAGAAAATTGTCTTTACTACCTGAGTGAGCTTGACATATACCAACTGATAATGATATGACAATTGTGTAACATCAAAGACAACACACAATTAATCAGTTGTATCCAACGAGTTGGATCATCGAACAAAATGGGTATTGGCTAGTGAACTTATGTAATATGCATTATTTCTTTTCCATATCTGAATTATGTGTTATCCATCACTAACGATCTAAGAAATTCTTCTTTCAGTCTTTAATAACCTTCACATTAAACCTTACATCTTATTTTATTTCCTACACACACACACACATCCTTATTTAAAAGAGACATATAGAGTGTTTACATCGCACAAGATCTATGGTAGAATATAAAACACTAGTGACTTATAATTAGGCCTAAAACTTAGGTGACCTATATTTTAACATTTGATTTCTACACTAATGACAATTAACATGATATAGGTAAAAGTTACTCTAACCATTAATGAGTTTACATAGGGATTGATCATCATAATACACTTCAACATATTGGACATACTCAATGTATCACCAACACCCCTAAAGAAAAATCAAATTATATAATGATGATGTATTAATCATATAATCTTTATATGTTATTAGTATTAGTATAATCTTTTTTATTTCATAGGATGTTATCCTTCCTACTACTAACTATTATCCTTAACATTTAACAATTAATTTAATACTTAATTAAAAAAAATTCACTATATACTACTAGTTTATTTTGCCACCTTCTAATATTATACTTTTAATCATTTTACTAATCATACCTAATGCACTTACCAATTACCTTGTTTCAATTACACTACTAATTTACCACTACATCTTTATTACTAACATAACCCATAATCTTATTTTAATACTACTTCATTTACTAACAAATTAGATCCTATTTACTAACCTAACTCCCTAGTAGACCATGTGGCCCACTACCCCATTTAATCACATAAAATATTTTACACCTAACCAGGCACCCAACTACCATGCATTGATTTCTTGCAAACTACACCATCCCCCTAAGTTGCCTATATTACCTAGGGTGGTGCATTCCCTCCTTCTAATGGTGGAGGTGCCTAGGGAGACAAATTCTTACTTATATTAGATCAAGAAAAATTCTTTCACATGCACCCGAAATGGTTTCAAAAAGGAAGGGATGCACCAAAAGGGTCCCCTTCCATGCATGGGTGCATTCAACATTTTCCTTGGCCCTTATGTAGTGCTTTACCCAAGGTGTATAGGGTGAAAAGATTAGTTTTGATAGCACAAAAAGGTAATGATGTGGACCATCCCCCATTCTCCTTTTTATATTATTATCTATCTTCACTTTTTCTTGTTTCCAAGCCATGTGTATTTCCTTGGAAAGTGGGGCCTCCCACATGTGTGGAGGTGGGTCAAATTAATGCACCCAAGGTGGTTAGCCTTGGGGGTTATTATACTATGTGCATCATTTTAAATTTATATATATATATATGAAAAAAAAAACTTTAAAAGCTCTTCCTTATTTTAGTGTTCAAGGGGGGTTCAATTTTCTCAGGGAGAGGAAACATAAGGGAATAATTTTCTTTTATTTAAAAATGGGTGGAATGATTTGACCTTCTTCTAGGCACCTAAAATAATAAGTACACCTTACATATGTTATCATCCTTGAGTATTAGCTATGACTTATTCACCTAGATGATTATTATTATCAATGAGTCTTATTTCTTAGCTGACATATTACTATTTTAATAATGTTCTATGTAGAAGATTCCAATTATATTTTGACTGAATAAAATATTAGTCTCTAATAGGCATCCACTATATTTTCTCATCCCCATACAAATTCTAGAGAAGTAAAATGTACACCTATAGAATACTTTCTCTCATAAATTTTAGACTATGTATTAGCTAAAGCTAATGTCTTTTATGTCTACTATGAACATTTAAGGAGTAGAGTTGGTGACATGCTAATGTTATCTAGTCTAGGGATTGATTGTTATAATTCTAGCATCAATTTTTAACACACTAATGTACAAGATCAATTACAAATGTTTTTCAATAGATAACTTGAATTACATATGGTATTTCTTATTATGGAAAACAACATGAATCATTTCATATGATCTAATTGAAAGCAAGAACTTTCATTTCCATTATAGCATTTACATAATAGAAAATCTTATAATGAAATCACTCTAATTTGTAATAACTATTCATTACAATATTTCTGTCACATTAGGACTTCTTAGGGCTTACTAATGGAATACAAAATCTAGGCAAGAAAAATGAGCTAATTTACATAACTTCAATATGTTTCCCCACAATATTAGATATTCTATTACGTGAAATGATCCTTTTTTTCCTACACAACTATGATAGTGCCACAATATTTCTCTTGCAAAGACTACTATATACAAATCCTCAAAACTTCACCTTACACATTCTCAACAATATGCAATAGGAAGTAATCCTTTTCACAATACAATGAAACAATAATGGAACTTAACATCACAACACACTATGATATAACATGGGAAAGATTAGTCTCTTTGTACACTTGATTTTCAACAATGCCAAGAGTGAAACCCTAATCTCTTTGAAGGAACCCATCTTCACAAGACCTGCAAAAAAACACAAAAAAATAAAAAAGACTGTGGGTGCTCTCCACCCAACCATAGGCCTCCAAAGAGACCAACCCCAAGCTAGGGGAACAAGGTTGAAATTGGTTTTCACATACAATCTTGTAAAAGCATATACATTACATTTCAAAACTTGAACAATTCCATCCCAACTATATTTCACAATGGTTCACTAATGGAACCATAAACATAGGCTGAAGGTGTGCTTTTCAAATGGAGATTTTCCATATCAAACAATATCTTCATTAACAATTTTCATGCCCTTTCACAGCTATCACAAATCAGAAAATTTCATTCCCTTTCAGGGCTTTCACAATCATTGTCCACACACACAACCATCAGAAGCCCATACTCCATAAACTTCCTTGCTATATCATAATTCCCTTATCACCCCCAATAATATATGAATGATTATAGCATACAATGGAGCCCATACACCAAGGTTCTCAAATACATTTTCAAGCCCAACTAAGCCCTTCACCCTAGACTTCTCTTCCCTTCCTAAAGGGTGAGTGAAGCCCTCACACCCATAACAACTCTCATGCACAAAATCATGGAAAATCTAAAGCAAAAAAACAAGGAAAATCCAAACTTCATACTCATCACAAAAAAACACAACATGATACAAGATGATACTATCCACTTTCCTTATAATAGAATTCTCACTACCTACATTCACATGAATGCAATACCAAGATTCAAATTCAAAATGGAAGAAATTAACTACACGGCAAGAAACGCCAACCTTGAATTCCTTTGTAAAATGGAAATGAAAGGTTGTAGGAGAGCTCCCTTTAGCTTCCAAAATCCTAAGTGTCTCTAAAGTTAGAGAGTGAGTGAACACCCCACTAGTTTGTCCAAGACTCTCTAAAAAGGCCTTCCTACTAACTATTTTAGCAAAAAAACCAAGCCACTTCCTCTTACAAACTTGTCTCCCCCTAAGTTTTCTATTTTTGACTTAGTGGAAACATGAGAAGGAGCTCATGTGAAAACTCCATTTTCGAATTGAGGGAAGAAGGTATTGGTAAAGGGGCCCCCTAGGCTATCTAGGCACTATCATGGTCAAAATTAGGTCCCTAACATGTTATACTATCATATGGATTGCTCATTTTCACATAAAAGACACTTTGGGACCACCTAATGACCCCTCAAAACCCTAGTCAAGTCTAAATCCGAATTTCCTTTGATTGTGACCCATCCTATCCCTTGTCAAGTGGGTTTACTTAATCATTAACAAGGTAATTAATTTTAGGGAAATCTGCTAACATGACCAAACCCTAGATGACATGTCATTAACACACAAAATCCACAAGTGTCAAGTGACACATAAAAGCACATCACAATTCACAATGACATGTCTCTAATGTATTCATGAACTTAAAGTTACTATGCAATCAAACTCATATTTACAAAATAAATACATCACAATGAGGCTTTGAATCTTCCCATGATTTTCCTTGGCTATGTTATGTTCACATGGGCTTGAGCCTTGGTTCCTTGTTAAACCCCATGGTCAAATTCCTACACACTAAGCTCAAGCATTAATTATTCAAGAAAATAATGTAAGCAATAAGTAAATATGTGTAATAAATCATTATCCCATTCAACACTAGGCTTGCATATTTCATCATTTCAAATTAACTTTCCCTTTTCTAATCATTTTCATGTAGAATATTTGAACCATTAAAATATCAATCCCTGCATATCAATATTGATCTTTACTTAACATGATCTAAATAACATTCTGAACAACCTTATAAGTAGTTTTCTATCATAGTGATGAAATATTAAATCCATGACTACTAAGTCACCAGGCACATAAATTAGGTTCTATTGCATATAAAAATATATCCTTTAATACTACTTTTTATTTAAACATTATGAATTGACATTTCAATCATTTCTACAATTGAGTTTCTATTAAAGCAATTGAAATAATTTAGAACATGAAATGAGATCATTAAATATATCAATTAGGTCCTAATGTGTAGATATAAGAGTGGATCATCAAAATGTAGATATTAGAAGGACATAACCCTATAGTCTCAAAAGTGTATCAAAACATTGAGTTAGAAGTATCATGATGCAAATATGTCATCTATGCTAGGGTAGATTGAGTTGGGCCTCACAATACCCAAACCACATCCAATGACTACTGACTAGGTATGCAAGACAATGAAAGAATCAACTAGTATAACAGCATTGAAGATAGTAAATTTTGGTTCTTTAAATAAAGATGATCAGGAGAAGCTTGAAAAATCTATGATAGATATGATGATACAGATCAAATCTACACCTATAGAGTTAATTCAAGGCATTCCTGAGAATATATACAATAAAGTTGATGCTAAGTGGAGGTGGCCATTATCCAGTGAAAGCTGGACTAGGGAGACTATGTTAACAAAATAATGCTAGATTTGGGGAACACACATATGTTTATACTCTTGAAATATTTTTTTAAATAAATAAGAGAACATTATTATATGGAAAGAAGCATTTAGATTTCTTGTTCCATTGGCTAATGAAGATAAGGAGGAAGAAGAAAGAGGTGAAGATGTAAAATAAGAGGAGGATATAGAAGAAGTTGAAAGACTTTTACAAGAGATAAGATAATTGGTAGAAGGCTATGAACAACAAGATGTTTTCACAATGGAGGACATTTCTAATTCATCTCCATAGAATCAAAATGTGTTTACTAATGAAGATTTGAAAAATGCCACACTAGATGCCTCAGATCCTTGTCTACCAAGCACCAATCTAGTGGTATTAAAAATTCAAGACTATCCATGGATTGGAAATGCAAAGACTAAAAATTTTCAAGTCACATCAGTAATAGTAACTTCTGACATGAGTGTCAAGAAATAGGGCAAGGCCATAATTGTGTTTCCACAATCTACTCATGTCACAGTGGGCCAAATAGGTGAGAGTAGGGAAAAAGAAGAGAAAGAGATGATAGAGACAGAGAAACCTAAAGAACAAGAGGCTATTCAAGCTCTTATACAACTATTGAGTGTCATACCTACATAGACTTTAACTATTATACTTATACAATAGGTTAAATCAACTAATAGGAGAAGACACCTAGATTGAGTACAAAGGGAAAACAACTACAAAAATCACTACCATATGATAACACCCCTCAATCGTAGATGATGACACATCAAGATGATATAATAGAGTAAATAATGAGTTTAGATGAGGTAATCAGATTACCTATGTATTGTTGGAATATTTTTGGAAGATTGGTTTGATGATGATATGGTACATTCATGACTGAGTTTGTCATTGATGTCAACATAGCATGTTTGATGTCTTTTGTGGTATCAGATAGAAGAACAATGAGAAGATCAAGTTGGTACAGATGACTAGTTGAGAATGATAATGACCTGAGGTTATGAGAGATACTTTTGAGTATTTGGTAGATGCAGTTAATGTTAGAAGTAGAAAGGATAAGTTTAGAAGAAGTTATGTAAGTTTTGGTGATGTCTTTTCTTAGATAGAGTTTACAGAGAAATGTTTTGGTAAACTTGTTATATCTCTTAGCAGAGTTGATATCTTGAGGATCAAGGTTAAGGACATGAAGAAGACATGTTGAAGATGATATGGCTAATCTTGCTTGATATAATATTGCATGTGTAGAAAGTTATTCAAGTTACAAAGTGGAAGATAAAGGTTAGCACTAAGTGTAACACATTTTTAATGTGGTCCTATAATAATTAATTGAGAAGGACCAACAACCAACTTAGGGAATTTTTTTATGGACTTAGTATAAAAAAAGGACATTTTCCTTTATCTTGACATATGCAGATATTGAAGATGCAAATTGTGAATTTTCGATAAGCAATAGAGAGTACAAGATGTGAAGTTGAGTAGAGCAGTGTGGAAGTGAAGGAAACTTCATTGCTAAGGTTTTGCTAAGTGATTTGAGGTTTGTGAATTGGTCTACAAGGTATGATAGTGATTTCTCTAGTTGATAGGATAGAGGAAAGAAGAAGATACTAGTAAATTACTTATTTGAGCACTAAGCTCTTCTTGTAGTTGAAATTGCATGTCTGGGCAGTGGGCTCTTCTTGCACACATTATTCCATGACTCCTAATAGGGTTGGCATAACTCCTAATAAGGTTGAAATCTCCTAACATGGATTCAAAGTCTCCTAATAGGGACTCATTCTACTATATGTTGTAACAAACTCCTAATAGGGTCTATCCTCTAACAAGAAATATTTATATTAGTACATCATCTTGTGGGCATCATTCCCACTAGGGTCTTCCCTCTAATCAAGGGTTTCCCTAGTAAATATATATAGTGTAATTTTCTATGTGCATCCTTTTTTTGGTTGTTGTTTACTTTGGTTGAATGGTTAAGTTTGTTTAAAGAAGATAAATGTTCTAATTATTGAATAACTAATTCTAGAAACCAGGATTAAATCTGATGAAGGATGCAAACCTTCTTGTTCATATTTTATTTGTATTGTGTGTTGAATGAATGTATCTTTTTGTAATTAGTAAATGTTAATGTTTCGTAACAATGTTTATATAGTGTCACTTGACACTCGTGAATTGTATATGCATTCCAGCATGATTGTTAGGGTTAATCGAGTAACCTAAAGACCTAAGTCAGACTAAGTTAGTGACCCTTTTGCTAATCAATTTATAATCAACATTAATTACCCCTAATCTAGATTAGTGTTTAATCTACTTTTTGTAGGTTGTTAGATAGTCCTAAAATTTCTAGCATTTGTTAGGTCCCAATTAATCCCTAAGGCCTAAAATCATGAAATCTAAATACCCGAGGGGTATGGGTATGGGTTGGGGGCATTTTCCACCCCCCTAGCCCCTTTTTTTGACTTTTTTAATCTCTCAAAAACCCCATTTTTGCTTTATTGCAAAAATTGATAGTTTTCATCATGAGTTGGGTGACCTTAACTCCACCTTGAGGTTAGCCTTAGGTCTAGTTGTGTTAGAAGCCTCTAGAAATTTTGGGCAAGTGGGAGAGTTATTGCTTTTAGAGGTGGTCAAATTTAGGATCTTATTTAGAGGCAATTTTGAGAGGGTTTTGGGTGTTCACCCAACCTCTAGTTTGAGAAGGATTTTCAGAATTAAAGGAGAAGGAGAGGAAAGCAAGCTCATCTCAAACTTGTTCATTTTCCATAACTTGATTTTTTGAAGGTAGGAATACTTCACCTCATTTTGTTCATATTGTGTTTCATGTGTTCAATTTTATTGCATATGTATGTATGTGTATGTGTTGAGTGTGTTGGGAGGGATGGGAAATTGGTTTTCTTAGATGTCTTGCCTTTTTGTTTTGTTTTGAATTTTCAAAGGGATTGTATGGGTGTATTGGAATTACTCACCCTCAAATAGGGAAAAAGTGGCCATGTATGGGGAAGGTCTTCAGTTGGACTCCAACAGTGTAGAGTCTCTTCTTAGGACGAGAAGAGGGAGAGATGGTAGGGTGTTATGGGCCCCTACTCATCAACACAAACCACATATGAGTTTTTGGAATGTAGGAATGGAAGAACAAAAGTTCTTGAGTTATAGCTCCGATAGGGCACCTATTTTGGTGGTGTCTAACAAATCTTGTTGGAAAAATCCACCTTCTCCCTAGTTTGGTTCAATCTCATACCTATTGTGAAAACTTGGTATGGGAGTGAATGTTTGATTTGGTCTTTGTGTTATGATTGGTTGTCTCTTGGCCAATTTTTGTCCTCTCCAAAATCACCGTGATGTTTTGCAGAAAGTCAAAATGGGTCCCTTGTTAAGGGCCAAGAAGGAAATTCAACTTGTTATTGAAATTTAGTTATGTTGAGGAGATTTCTCCTTGGGATTGAAATCCTATGTAAAATGTAATTAAACTTATTGTTGTTGTGGCAATGATGTTGGGTTTTCTTCCTGGTTCTTTCCTGGTGGAGCCTTTGAATCAGGTGGTTAATAAAATAATGATTGAGTAATATCTTTGCTTATGAGATTTTTTGTATTTTCAGTTATATGTATGTGTATCAAAAATGAGATAAAATGATGATGTTCAATTATGAAAATTTCAAGTTCAAATATGTTAAGGCAAAAAAATTTGTTATGTTATGTTGGGAACTTTGATTCATTTTCGTGATTATTGGGAAATAAAATCAATCTTGCATTGTTGTTAAAATGAATTATCCTATTCCTTGGTGTAACTAGGTGTTTAGAAAATTCTATTAGAAAGAAAAATATATATAACTCCCTTGTTATAAAAACACATTGTTTGAAAAAAATTTATACTTAGAAAAATATTGGCAAAAAAAATATACTCCTTAAGAGTGAAAACTCTCTAGAGTTTGTATGGGGGGAAATTAAACTCCCCCTTTTGAGATAGAATCTCAGAGATTCTAAAATTATCCTTTTTGACACTTATGTAATATTAAATATTTAAATAAAAGAAAAGGCAAAACAAAAAGAAAATTACAAAAAAAAAAAAAAAAAACCACTTTCCTAAATATCCTAAGTTCTTACCAATTAAACTTTATGACATTACAACCCCCCTCCACTTTCCTTGGCATCAGTTTTGATAAGGCAAGTTTATGTTTTTAAATCAACAAAGTCAAAAAAAATTTATGGTAACTCAACCCCATATCTTCCCATGAATTTTGTAGCCCAAGTATATCCACATGGACTGATAAGAAAGGGGCAAGTGGAATGTAGACATTAATGCCAATACAATGACATTTTTTTTATAAACTCCCTTGGCTACCTTTTTGAGTGCCTAGTTTGGTTTGAGAGCCCTATCATGCATAGAGGGGACTAGACCTACATAAGGGTATGCTTGGTTAGTGTGGGGCAGTCTTTGGCTAGCGTACCCATTTGGGTGGAGAGGGAATTATGGTCTTGGGTGGGTGGTAGGATGTGTAGGTTTGGTTTAGTTTAGGATTTGTTCATTGTTTTATTTAGTTAGTATTGTAAGTATAGATTAGTAAGTAGGATATAAATAAAATTCTTTTTTAAAATTTAGTTATGGGTTAGGATTAAGTTATGTTGATATTGTTAGTTTTAGTTTTAGTAAATTGGTTTTTAGCTAGTATTTTTTTTTAAGTTGGAAATTTAGTATTAGTTAATAGTGTTGTTAGGTATTAGTAAAGTTTTAATTAGTTTTAATGTTAAGTTATTTAGTTAATATTTTTTTAAAATATTAGCTAGTTTAATGTTTTATTTATTTAGTTTTATTTAATTTTAGTTTTAGGTATTTGCAATTTTATTGTTATTTCAAGTATGATTTATTTTAGAATAAATTGTAGATTTCAACACAACTAGTTTAAAGTAAAGTTTACTTAAAGCTTAATTATTAATTTTGATAGACATTGATTTTAGTAGTTAGTTACTTTAAATTTGGGAATGTTTTAAATTTTAATGAATTATTGATTTAAATAAAATTGTGATTTGAATAAAGTTAAATAAAGTATATTTATGTGTATGTTAGATGTGACATTTATTTTAAATAGTTCTATGATTTTAATTTTTCAAAATAATTGGACTTGTATTCATTTAAATTATTATTCAAATATTTTTAAATATATTGTTCTAAAATTAATGTAATATCGAAACAAATGTCGATATTGAGTTAATAACGAGAGTTTAAATTTTAACGATTTATTCCTACTCATGATTATAAACTCAAGATGACATGTAGTGAACCTATACTTTCACTTGCAAAACAAACATATTAAAACTTAGTGGATTTAATTTAAAATAAAAATAAAAATTCATGTGTTTTTTCCCTTGTTTTTTTTGCGCATGACACAGAGTACAAGAGAGAATATTTGATTACAATTCAGATGATGATGATGTTGTTACTAAGCCAAGGAATGATGAGGTATTTCTTGAGAGTAACAATGATTTGCAGAATGAAGGAGAGTAAAGGCAGGAACAAAGTTCAGAACCTTTAGTAGAGCCAAGAGTTGAGATAACAACTCCTACTTTAGGAAAGAACATGATAAAGAATCACCCATCCAAATAGATCATCAAAAGCAAATATAAAGGTGTGATGATAAGAAGTAGAGTGAATAAAGAACTATACTTGATATCTCAAGTTGAGCCTAAGAATGCAAATGAAGCATGTAAAGATGATTATTAGAAATAAGCTATGAAACAGGAATTGGATCAAAGAGTAAAGAATGAGAGAGGGGAATTGGTCCCCAGACTAGTAGATAAGAATGTAATAGGAACCAAATGGGTATTCAAGAACAAGATGAATGAGCAAGGAGAAGTTGTAAGAAATAAAGCAAGACTAGCATATAAAGGTTACTCATAGCAAGAAGGAATAAATTATGAGGATACTTATGATCCAGTGGCTAGAATAGAAGTAGTAAGATTATTCTTAGCCTATAAAATATAGAATAAATTCAAAGTATATCAAATGGATGTCAAGTCAACATTTCTAAATGGAGAACTTAAAGAAGAGGTATACATTAAGAAGCTTGAAGGATATCCTTTGATAGATGACAAGGACATAATATGCAGATTGAGGAAAGCATTGTATGGATTAAAGCAAGCACCCATAATCTGGTATGCAAGGTTGGACAAGCATTTGACAAAGCTCAAATATAGCAAAGGTGTGATAGATAGTAATCTATATTGGAAAGAAACTAATGATGGTTTGATGATTTTGGTAATATTTTTTGATGACATTATATTTGGAGGAAATGATGAAGAAAGTAAGAAGTTTGTAGAAGAAATGAAGAAAGAATTTAAAATGAGTATGATAGGAGACATAAAATATTTCCAAGGATTAAAGATTGTATAGAATAAAGAAGGAATCTTTATTTCTTAGACTAAGTACTTGAAGGATTTACTAAAAAGGTTTGGTTTGGAAACAAGTAAACTTGTTGGAACACCTATGGTAACTGGACACAAGTTATCTACTAAAGATGAGATGCCTATTGTTGAGAAAAAGACATACAGATTTATGATTGGAGGATTGCAATACCTTACTCACACAAGGCTAGATATAGCAAATGCAGTTGAATTGTTGCAAGATTCCAAGCTGATCACAAAGAAGCACATTATGTAGTAGTGAAAAGGATATTTAGATATTTGAAGGAAACATTTGAGTTTGGATTATGGTGTAATAGATCTAGTGATTTTTACTCTAAGTGCTTATACTAATGCAAATTGGGCAGGAACTATGGATGAAAGAAAGAGCATGAGTGGAGAAGCTTTCTTTCGTGGAGGAAGATTAGTTTCTTGGTTAAGCAAGAAGTAGGATTGTACATCTTAAAGTACAACAAAAGTAGAGTATGTTATAGTAGCAAATAATTGCAATCAAATAATTTGAATGAAGCAGATGTTGAAGGATACAAGGATAGAAATCAATGAACCTATTGTTATTCATTGTGATAACACAAGCACAGTAAATATGTCTAAGAATTTAGTATTGCATTTGAGGACTAAGAACATTTTTATTAAATATCATATGTTGAGAGAAAAAGTTGCAAAAAAGGAAATCAAATTGGAGTATGTGAGCACTAAAGAGAAGATTGTAGATATATTCACTAAGCCTCTTCCCAAAGAGACTTTTGAGTATTTGTGAGGTATGCTTGGGGTTATGTCCCTTCCTACATTAGAGTAGAAGATGCTAGAGTGAATCAATCTA
This sequence comes from Cupressus sempervirens, assembly GCA_028749045.1. Taxonomy (NCBI): domain Eukaryota; kingdom Viridiplantae; phylum Streptophyta; class Pinopsida; order Cupressales; family Cupressaceae; genus Cupressus; species Cupressus sempervirens. The sequence goes on along the minus strand of CM053791.1, from coordinate 123,036,715 downwards.
TGGTAATAGAGCACCATTGTTTGTCTACATTGGATGTTGATGCTTCTTATATGGGGGAGTATCTGTGATGGACAAAGTCATCTAGGACTCTTGTTGATATTGTTGTGAATAGTGTCTTTTGACACTTGAGCTAGTAAGAATCAGTTGTTGCATAGTTTGATGCAAAGATTTTGGTTATAGAAACCTTTGACATTGATGTCAATGGGGGAGAGTTTGGCATGAAAACCATTATGCTTAATGAGGGAAGAATATTGCACGAAAAAGAGAAGTTTGGCATCATACTATGGGGGAGAAGTATTGTAGGAAAGTGTTATACTAGAGGAGAAGTTTGGGAGTATGTTGAGGAAGATGTTCAGCATAAGCACAATATTTGTTACAATAGTTTGGTATATTGTACATTGAGGTATATCAATGGGAGAGTGTGATTGATGAAGAGGATTTGAAGATTGTCTGTCTTTTGTTGGTATTCTTGGAACTAGATGTTTTTCATCTATGTTGCTATCAATTCCAAAGGGCAAGATTTTTGGAAGATTTTTGGAAGATTGGTTTGATGATGATATGTTACATTCATGACTAAGTTTTTCATTAATGTCAACATAGCATGTTTGATGTCTTTTGTGGTATCTGATAGAAGAATAGTAGAAAGATCAAGTTGGTACAGATGGATAGTTGAGCATGATAACCACCCAAGGTTATGAGAGATACTTCTGAGTATCTAGTATATGTAATTAACATTAGAATTAGAAAGGAGAAGTATAGAAGAAGTTATGTAATTTTTGGTGATGTCTTTTCTAAGATAGAGTTTGCAAAGGCATGTTTTGGTAAATTTTTTATATCTCTTAGCAGAGTTGATATTTGAGGATTGAGGTTGAGGACATGAAGAAGACATGTTGATGATGATGTGCTAAGATCATTCATCATAATATTACATGTATAGAAAGTTATTCAAGTTACAAAGCAAAAGATTAAGCTTATTGCTAAGTATAGCGTGTTCTTAATGTGGTCCTATAATAATTAATTGAGAAGGCCTAACAATTGACTCAAGGAATTGTTTTATGGACTCAATATAAAGGAAGGAAATTTCCCTTTATCATGATATATGTGGATATCAAAGATGTGAATTGTGAATGTTTGGTAAGAAACAGAGAGTGTAGAATGCTAAGTTGAGCAGAGTAGTGCATAAGTGAAGAAAAATTCATTGTTGAGGTTTTGCGGAGTGATCTGAGGTTTGGTATTTGGATTTGAGGTTCATGATCTAGTCTACAAGGTCTAATAGTGATTGGTCTAGTTGACAGGATAGAGGTAAGGATGGAGGAAAGAAGAAGATACTAGTAAATATCTGTTTGAGCAACAAGTTCTTCTTGTAGTTGAAATTGCATGTTTGGGCAGTGGGCTCTTCTTGCATACATTATACCACAACTCCTAATAGGGACTCATTGTACTAAATGTTGTAACAAAATCCTAATAGGGTCTATCATCTAACAAGAAATGAAATATTTATATTAGTACATCATCTTGTGGGCATCAGTCCCATGGGGGTTTTCCCTCTAATCAAGGGTTTCCCTAGTCAACATATCTTGTGTAATTGTCTATGTGCATCTGTGTATGGTTTCTGTTTACTTTGGTTGAAAGGTTAAGTTTGTTTAAAGAATATAAATGTTCCAATTGTTGGATAACTGATTCACCACCACTCCCCCCCCCCCAACTCTCAATTATTTTAGTGGACTATTGTTTCTAATGTATGAATTAAATAATATGACCCTATAGATGGAAGAATTGCAAACTTTGCTAAGTCACAAGACAAATCAAGAATAGTTAAGAAGAAACCACAAAAAGAAACTAGTATTACAAAATATAAAGGACATTCTTGTTGATGCATTTGAGATTTCTAATGTTAATGTGCAACATCCAATTTTGGATCAGCTACTGTATATAGTTGATAATGTTTAGACATAAGATATAGAGACCAATGATAAATTGATGAGATGGTCTGAGAATAAATTTGAGTACAAAATTTTGTAGAAAATCTCAACAAAACTTGGCATTAGGCAAGTTAACCTTTCTAACCTTACCACTTAGTTGGAAGGAATTTTGAAACTAATTCATTCTTTATACATGAAACTTTGTGATGTTGAGTTCTTCACATTGGAGAATCAATGCTCTATTGATTTGATATAGGTAGATATGAAAGCATGTACTATTTCTTTGAGCAAGAATGCAATTTCAAGCTCACCTTCATATAATATGTTGTCATTTGATTAGTAGAGATTAACTAAGTTAATGGCTAGAGATAGTGACATAAGGAACAAATTTATTTCAGTTAAATTCATGCTACCACCCCATTGGAGATAATTCATAGGGAATTATCTATAGCTTAAAATTCAACAAAGAAAAATACACATCTTTCCACATCAAAGACCTTAATTGATCTAGTTGCTCAGCTAGAGATTCATATTCAAGTCATGGAATAAGCATGAGATATATGAAATAAAGTTCTTCAAGAAATTTTTGCATATCACCAAATTAACCTTTTTGGGTAAATACAAGCTAATCCCTGCAAACCCCAAGCCATAAGTGACAAAAATAAGGGGGAAATGTCTACATGACATAAGTGAAAGAGGGATATATTCTAACATGACAGAATCAAAGGGAAGATGACACAAAGGGGAGATAGGAATTAGATATAGAATTATCATATTAGTCATCATCAGAGTTTATAGACATGTATATACTGTATAGAAAAGATTAAGTTTTGAAGACCAAGTTACAACCTTTGGGGAAAATTATTTTTGTATGATTAGCTAAGTCATGACAAAGTGTTTTTGCCACTAATGTCAAAGAGGGACATTATTGATCTCTAAGCCCAAGTTTTTTATTAGTGTCTAACACTTAGTAATTTCCAAGGCAACATTGGATGGTCATCACTATGACCAAGCCATCCGGAGAAGGTTGAGCTATAGAGGACTTATTTATATTTTATCATATGTCAATAAAGTTAAAGGTTGTTGAAAACCTTAGTAAAGACTGAGTTAGCACACATGCCAAGTAACATAGAAGAGACCAAGCATTTGGGAAGTCAGTTTATGTTGAGCATATAGAAGTCGAGTGACAACATGAATGTTAACTATGATCAACTGTCAAAACATTCAAGTGTTGAGTAAACTAGTTTTGACATATGAGTTTGTAATTACACAAACACTTATGTAAATCATTTTAGTCAAGTTGCATATGATATTTAAAGAATGTAGAGATAATTAAGGAGAAGATTATAAAACAAATTTAGAAGGCATTAATCCCAATAAAGAATATTTATCAATCAAAAAATTAGAAGGGTAAAATAGAAAAAGAATGAAACATGGATCATTGATCAAGTTATAAAACTTCCTATAATTATCAATTGAAGAAGGGCTAGACCTAAGATCAAAAAGAGAGTGAGTGGAAGTGAGTGTGAAGGAGAAAACAAGCTAAGTATAGAGAAAAGAAGGATAAGTTTGAAAGGATGTCAATTAGAGAAACCATAGTAGTAAAGGACATAATAGATATATAAGATAAGGAGATAATATTGAGATATTGAAGAGATGAGATATATAATTAGCTTTCATAGAAAATTGAAGGATCGAGTACTAGATCAATTTTGAGAAATTAAATCAAGGAAAATATCTTAATAGAGTGCTTCTAATAGAACTTATTTAAATCTCCTAATAGATTCCTTACTTTATTGTAAGTGTAAAATCCCTTAAAAATGTAAGACTTAAAATTCTTAAACGTTTTTGATAGAGCAGACCCCTCACAAGGTAGATCATCATATATGATCAAATTGTAGCCCTAACAAGAAAACTTTATTGTTGCAATAGTAAAGATTTGTGGGTTTCATCCCCACCCTAGTTTTTCCTTCATCTTGAAGTGTTTCTAGGTTATCAAAATCATTGCATTATGAGTTTATATTTTCATGGATATTATGCTTAGATAGATTTCATTTCAGCATTACAAGTTTATGATTATATGGTATGAGACCTAAGATATAAGATAGATTAGGTGTGAATCTAGTAAATTGTTTTAACAGTGAAAAGTTTTATAGATCCTATTTCATGCCCTCCCCCCCCTCTCAGTATCTTATTTTCCATTAATATTTCCAATAGATAGGTGGTTTATTCCATTTGCTAGAAACTTGCAATTGGAACAACTATTGTTTTGTCATTGATGTCAAATCTATTGATAAGATATAATGCTACCTAATCTAAATGTCATATCTATTTGATTGATGAAGAGAATTTGAGAAATTTCTCATAACAATAGCACCTAGAGGAAAGGTTAAGTTATGAAAAGGAAGCTACAATGGACATTTGATTAGATAGACTTTGATGAGACAAAGTGATTATTTATGTCAAGAAATTTAAGTGAAGTTGAGCAATAGAGTAAAAGGTTAAGGAATGTTGAGTGATGCTAGTGCCAAATGAGCCACAATTAGCGACAAGAAAATATATTCTTGATTGAGCACCAATATTGATCGAGCAAGATTGTTGATGCTAAGCCAGAACATTTACAATGATCGAGTAATTTAGTGATGATCAAGTGTTAGAATTTAGAGATTACTGAGTAATACTATTGAAAATGAGTTTGAGGAAATCATGAGATCTAGCCAATTTAGTTGATTATTTGGGAGATGTAAACCATGTTGAAGATAAGATTGATGAGTTGGATCATTAAATTCAAGGTAAGGATTAGGTAAAGACCTAATAGATAGTTTGCAAAGAAGTTTCTAGAGGAAGATCATGAAGATGGATAGATACAATGAATCATGTTGAACCTAATCATAAAGCTTAAGATCTACGATGATCATAGAAAATGGTAAAGCAAGAATTACCTATTTAAAGAGGTATAGATCCAAACAAAAAAAAAATGATTAGGGGTGCAAGTGTATGTAAGAGATAGATACAAAAGAAGGTTGATAAGAAACAAACAAGTGTGAGAGTAAATGTGAAGCTAAAGGATATTTCTTACACATATGCTAATGTTGATAAGTGAATCTGAGCCAAAGGCTTAAGTTTTGATGAGAAGAGAAGTTTGGATTCTTGAAGAGGTTCCAAGAGAATCAAGAATAGAGATGAAAATGGAGAACTTATCAATGCAACACATGGACTGAATAGAGATCTATACTTGCAAAGTGAGTTGTAATCATATAGATTGAAAACCTATTATTTTCTTTCTAATAATTTTAAATAGTTTGTATTAAAATCCTTTTAATAGAGGTTGATTTAATATTCATTTAGAAGACTTAACAGTCTATGTAAATACTTTAACTAGGTGGCATTCTAAATAGAATGATCAAAGTCCTCTTACAAGGCAAATCCTAATAGGGTGATTAAATCCTCTAACCAAGTCACATTTAATAGTGTGTATTGTAAACCTTTAACAGGGTTAGCTCCTAACATAGCTCATTTTGAAAGAGTGAAAAAGTGGTGACAAGTTGTTGGTGGTTTTCCCAAATTAGGTTTCCATGTAAAATCCTAGTGTCCAATTTTTGTTGAATACTTTATATTTTTTACATTTTTTGTATTTTCATTAAGCAAAGCATGCTATGCTTAAGACAATATTTTTGTAGTAAATACCGAGAAAAAATAGGATAAGCAGAACTATGAGTGTTTATGTTTAATTGTTCAAATGGTACTTAAGGAACTTTAGTAACTAATTCACCCCCCCACCCCCCCAACCTCAGTTATTCCAAATATTTCTAACAATTGGTATCAGAGCTTAGTACTTATAGAGAAAAGTTTGAAGGTACTTAAAAGCCAAATATCACAACTCACAAGAGAGAGATACCTAAGTTGAACAAGGAAAAATTTCCTACATGGAAAATCTTGATGAGGTTGCACATATCCAATATCATTTAGGTGACTATCAACTTTATGGACAATGAGTATGTGAAGGTAACAACTACTCCTCTGACAGTTGAACAATTAAAGTAGAAGCAAAAACACAATCAGGCAATGCTGGAGATTGCCTCAACCCTAAGCTATGTCGAGTTTGATGACTTGAAAGATTGTGATAGTGCAAAGAAAATTTGGAAAAAACTGAAGACCATATATGGAGGTAATGAAAATGTCTTAAGAACCAAATCTAAAATCCCAAGAGGAAAATTTGATGACATGAGAATGATGGAAGGTGAGAACTTAGTGCAATACTACACAAGAGTTAACAATAGGATAAGCAGAACAATGAGTGTTTATGTTTAATTGTTCAAATGGTACTTAAGCACCTTTAGTATTTGGTAGAGAAAAGTTTGAAGGTACTTAAAAGCCAAAGATCATGACTCACAAGAGAGATGTACCTAAGCTGAACAAGGAAAAATTTCCTACATGGAAAACCTTGATGAGGTTGCACATATCCAATATCATTTATGTGACTATCAACTTTGTGGACAATGAGTATGTGAAGGTAACAACTACTCCTTTGATAGCTAAACAATTGAAGTAGAAGCAAGAACATGATCAAGCAATGTTGAAGATTGCCTTAGCCCTAAGCTATGTCGAGTTTGATGACTTGAAAGATTGTGGTAGTACAAAGAAAATGTGGGACAAAATAAAGACCATATATGAAGGTAATGAAAATTTTTTAAGAGCCAAATCTAAAATTCCAAGAGGAAAATTTGATGACATGAGAATGATAGAAGGTGAGAACATAGTGCAATACTGCACAAGATTTAAAGAAGTTGTTAATTATATTCAAGTTGCAAATGGAGAAATAAAAAATGAAACTATGATAAGAAAGGTATTGAGGACTCTACTCTCTATATATGCCATTAGTGTTTTTGCAATTCAAGAACTATGATGCACACTAGGTAACACTTTGACCTTAGAAGGTGTAATTAGTAGATTTACTACTTTTGAGATGTCTAACTTTGATAATTTCACACCTACTACTATTGAATCTATATTTAAGTCACAATTGGTTCTTAGCAAAAAGAAAGGAAAACATGTGAATAGTGACAATGATAGTTCTGATGATGAGAGTGATGAACTTGAATCACTTCTTAAAAAAAGGTTTGGAAGAGGAAAAGGTAAATACAAAGGTAAATTTCCTATTATCTATTTTTCATGCAAAAAAGTAGGTCATATTGTTGCTAGATGTATTGATAGAGAGGATAAAGATGAAAGGAAGGAAAGCAAGTACAAATGAAGAAGAGATGACTAATACTTCAAGAGAAACAAGGATGGCAAAGGTAAGAAATCTTGTTATATTGTTGAAGAAGAAACTAATAATGAATCTAAAAGTAATGATGATGAAGTTGTCTTTGTTGCTATGAAAGAAGATTCAGATGAAGATAAAAAAATTGTGTTGATTTCATATATAAACAAAAGTGATAGATGGATAATTAATGGTGGATGCTCCAATTATATGACTAGTGATAAAGAAAAATTTAACGATATTGGTTTGTACAAAGGTGGATGTGTTAAATTTGGTAATAATATTCCATGTGTTGTAAAAGGTAAAGGAACTATTCAACTGATAGACAATATAAAATGTGACAATGTTTACTAGGTTGAATGACTTAACTATAATCTATTGAGTGTTTCACAATTGAATAAATTAGGTTAAAGAGTTGAATTTCACAATAGGAAGGCCAAGATACATGATGTTGAATATATAGTAAAAGAGGGAGAGATAACCAGAGAATACATAGAAGAAGAAATATACAAAAAGGGAGATACACTAGAGAGGGAGACATAACTAAAAGAGGGAGATATACAAACATCAAAGGAGTCTATTGCTTTAGAGGGAGAAAATAAGAAAATAAAATCATAAAGAGACTAAGGATATTGATCACTCATGTAAGTGAAATTTTTTGGAGTGTATGGTAACAAGTTTTACTAAGCTATTGATAATATTGAGATCTAGAGATGTTTCCATCAATGCCAAAGAGGGATATTGTTGGAAACTTATAGTTGGAACAATTGTTATTTTTTCATTGATGTCAAATCTATTGATAGAACATATTTCTACCTAATCTAAATGTCATATATATTTGATTGATGAAGAGGATTTGAGAAATTTCTCATAACAATAGCACTTAGAGGAAAGTTTGAGTTATGAAAAGGAAGCTACAATGGACATTTGACTTGATAGACTTTGATGAGACAAAGTGATTGTTTATGTCAAGAAAGTTAAGCTAAGTCAAGCAATAGAGTAAAAGGTTAAGGAATGTCAAGTGATTCTAGTGTCAACTAAGCCACAATCAATATCAAGAAAATCTATTGTTGACTGAGCACAAATATCAACCAAGCAAGATTGTCAATGTCAAGCTAGAAGATTTATAGTGACCAACTAGTTCAATGATGATTGAGTGTTAGAATTTAGAGATTGTTGAGTAGAACTATTGATAATGAATTTGAGAAAATTGTAAGACCTATTTGACTCAGTTGATTTATTGGGAGTGGTAAACTGTGTTGAAGATAAGACTGATAAGTTGGATCATTAAATTGAAGGTGAGGATTAGTTAAAGACCTAATAGGCAGATTCTAGAGAAGTTTCTAGGGGAATATCAAGAATATGGATAGATACAATGAATCATGTTGAACCTAATCATAAACCCTAAGATCTATGATGATCTTAGAAAATGGTAAAGAAGGAATTTCCTATTTAAAGATGTATAGAGTTGAACAAAAAAAGAGTGTGCGTGCAAGTGTATGTAAGAGACACATACAAAAGAAGGTTGATCAGAGATGCACAAGTGTGAGAGTGAATGAAAACCTAAAGGAGATTGCTTACATAGATACTAGTTTTGATAAGTGAATCTAAGTAGAAGGCTTAATTTTTGATAAGAAGAGAAGGTCGATTGCTTGAAGAGTTGCCAAGTGAATCAAGGGTAGAGATGACAATGGAGAACTTAATAGTGAGTCAGTACATGGACTAAACAAAGATCTAAATTTGTGAAGTTAGTTGTAATAATACAAATTGAAACCCTATTATGATTTTTCTAATCATTGTAAACTATTTGTATTGAAATTATTTTAATAAAGGTTGATCTGATAGTCATTTGGAAGACTTAATAGTCTGTGTAAATCCTTTAACCAGGTGGCATTCTAAATGGAATGATGAAAGAGCTCTAATAAGGAAACTCCTTATAAGGTGATTAAATCCTCTAACCAGGTCACATTTAATAGTGTGTATTTTAAACCTTTAATAGGATTGAATCCTAATAGAGCTCAAGTCAAAAGAGTGAAAAACTGGTGACATGTTGCTTGTGGATTTTCCTAAATTGGGTTTCCATGCAAAATCCTACTGTCAAATATATGTTGAATGCTTTATATGTTTTACATTTGATAATGTTATCATTAATCAAATCATGTTATTTTTAAGATAATATTTTTGCAGTAGAGACCGAGCAATAATAGGATAAGCATAACAGTGAGTGTTTATGTTTAATTATTCAAATAGTACTTATGGACCTTGAGTAACTGATTCACCCCAACCCCTCTCTTAGTTATCCTAAACATTTCTAACACCATTTCTCCTTGAAACATTTGATGAACCTGATGTACTTGCATCTCTTATTTGATTTTGGAGTCAGATTATTGCATTTTGTCGTGTGTTCATCTTTTGTGAACCCAACTACTGCACTTGTTTCTTACATTTTGGACTTAGGTCTACTTTGTGTGCTATTTTTTTCATTAGCAATTTTTAGATATCCTTTTTCATTTTTCCATATAGATTCCATTTCATATATTTGCATTGTGAAAATACAAAAAAAATTGCATCTAGTTCATTTCATTTCCATTGGGTTTTTATCTCTTTTTTCAAGTTTCATTCATGATATTCAAGATGTTTCATTTCATACATATGATGAGCACTTAATTTTTCCTTCCATTTATTCTTATTCCCCTTCAAAGGGTAATTTTTTCAAAGATGATGCTAATCAACCTTTAGTAATTCATGATGTTTCTAACCTTTATAGTGCTACTATTTGGGATAAGCCCTTGGATATAAATATTGACTATTCTCTTCCTCGTGGAATTTCTTTGAGTCATGATTATCTCTCCTCAAATGAGTACTTTCTTACTTCTTTGGATGATCTTAATATTTGGGATGAACCCTTAGATAAGGACATGGATTATTCCCTTACTGATGAGACAACTTTTACACACATTTGTAATAGCATTATTATTTCTCTTAATGATCAACCCCTTTCTATTCATTTCATTGATATTCCTTCTATAGATGATACCTTGATACTTTTGTTTTTCCTTATCCTAAGAGTGCCTTAGAAATAGAAGACTACACATTTGATGCTTCTTCTTGTTCCTTTCAATACACATCTCAAATCAATTTGGGTTTTTGATGAATTTGATAATCATTATGACCTTATTTTCATCAATTCTAAATTAGATCATAAGGAACCTACTCATATTGAATCTATAAGTAGCATCTCAAATATTCAAGATCGAGCAACTTTAGATTTTACACAAACATCCTATATTATTGAATTTTTTAACTAGGCACCTTTATTTAATGAGCATATGCATGTTGATTGCCTCCCTATATTTCAATCTAATTACATCAAAGAGATCTTATTCTAGGATTTTTTCTTATTTTCAATTCATTTCTTATGTTATGTTTCATATGAGTTGTAATAGTGAATGATCTTTTCATGATCACTGTACTTGATACATTTACATCCCTATTATGTTTCTCCTAGGTTTTTGACATTGTTTATATATCTTTTGGGGGCTCATTGTCCTACTTTACGAGTAATTTTGATTTATATTATGGTATCTTTTCTTGCATTCTTATATTTTGATTACTTATGGATTAATTAACATCCCCAATGCAATATTATGTTTTCTTAAAATTACATTTCCAGTGTAAATAGGAAATCACTTAGGGAGGCATAATGTGTCATTCTTCCCTTCTTCAATATATCCAATGTCCTTTATGAATCTGCATTCTCTTACAAATTGATGTTCTCTCTTGAATTAATTTATTGTGTTGCATAGGGATTAGCATCTTGAGTGCAATCTGTGTGTATTTTGTTCCTTTTAAGTATGATGTGACATCATTTCATCCCTTTATTTTATTTCTCTATAGATTTATATTATTTTATGGTACATTCTTATTTATGGGTATGTATTACTTTGTTATATGCATGATTGTGTGTTTTTTTCCTAGAAAATGTCTTTTCATACCTTGGATTTTAATACTTCTCATTTAATGATCTTCTATAGTCTACTTCATATGTGATATATTTTCCAAGCTTCTTATGTTATTTGCAATGGATTATCCTACAATGTTTCTCACTTTCATTTTCTCTATGGTGTAGCATTAATTTATAATACTTCTTGTTGGCTATGGGATGTTTGCATTTTGTGTATGACTATCAATTTTTTCTTACAACTCATCCTTATATCTTCCAACATTTTTTTTATTATCCACCATATATTTCCTTTTCTTGTCTCACACTTGGGGGTAAAGAAGCTTTTTGTAATCTTTACCTCTTTTTCTAAGGATGTTCTTTCCTTAAAAGTAAGTAGAATTGGTTTATTAAGTGACATTGTTCTTTCTTTATGAGGAATCATGTTTTGACTATGGATTCTCTCTTTTACAAAAAGGTATATATCCTATGTCATCACCTCTTCTTTATCAAGTACAACTATGTCCATTATATACAGTTTCCCTTGTTGGAGTTAAAGTCTATCATCCCTCATTCAAGGATCTCTATTGCATCTACATACAAGGGGATGAATTGGTGCATTTTTATTCTTCTTCCCCTCTTCTTGGAGTTATTATCTTGATAAAGCACTCCGCTTAGGTAGATGGCTTTTCATTAATATTTAGCCCTATTGAATATCCTCTTTCCATGAGTAATATATCCTTTAGTGATTGTCTATGTTCTTAGATTGTAAGGGTTAAGGTCATTTTCTATGAATATAGTCTACATTTATGCTTTAGTATATCTCTTGGTTACATGAAGTATCCTCTTTATTGCACCTACCTTTTGAATCCCTTTATGGATTATACACAATCCTAAAAAATGGATTCTCCATGTACACCTTCAATATAGGAATTGAGTATCCTTGAGATTGGGTCTCTCTTTCTTTTGCACACACATATGCTAAATCTCATACATGGGTAACACATCTAGACACATGATAATTGTTATATAGGGGTAATGTGTACAATCTTACTAAATCTCACATATAGGTAACATATTCAAGCACAACATGCTAAGTCCCATACATAGGTAATTTTTTTATATATATGACCATGCCATGGTGATACAAAGGATGTTGATCTATGAATGTAACTTTGGTAGGTTGACTAGTAGTTTAAAACCATGTTAGACCATTCAATGTCATCTTTTACAAGTATCTTTTCCTATGGTTCACAATAGTGGTTGCTCTACTGGGAAAGGTAATCACTTTTCTCTCCCTTCTCTCTTTTTATTTTATGATAGTAGATATAGCTCTTGTAGCTATATTATTAATAATTTTTCTCATGAATTTTTTATGTCATAATTTATGCTATTTTAATAGCTTTATAAATATGATATTAGTGGGTGAGTGATCAAAACACTGTCTAGGAAGATGTAGAGGATGTTGGTGTGAGTGTTAAATATGGGCCTCTAATTAAACCACATACTTCAACATGATCTTTATTTGTCAGCAACATCCCAAAATAAATTTGAGATTATTCATTCAACATATTTATACAAGGCAATCTATTGCCTTCTAACTAGATGAAGTTTTACTATGCACTCTCATAATCAAGAATTTAGTAACTAGACCAAAATAGTATGAAGGTTTTGAATGAATGAAAATGCAATATTAATCTATGTTTCTTATATTTTGAATACAAAGATATGAATTAATCTATATGATGTTCAAATTAATCTAAGAATACTAATAAGAAAATAAAGCTAAATGAGTGCATTGTAATCTAAATGATGAACATGTAAAAGAAATAGAGATTCAAATGCAAAATGATTGAGTGATCAATCCAATAGTGACTTGATACACTTCACTTGCATCCTCCTCAAATGAAAGGTCAGGGGTCTCTTTTATAGAATCTTAGACCCAATCAACAGTCAAGATTAAATCGAGTGTATGGTTCAGATCAAATGAGAGATTGAGTCCTCCATTTTCTATGGAGTTGAATGAGATGAAATAGGGGATAATATTGATCCATTCAAATATATTCTCATAATTATTATTCCAATTAATTAAATAATTAGTTTCAATAATTATGATGAGTATATTTTGATTAAATCAATATATTCAATTCCTTTTTCATGTGAGATGAATTAGAAAAGAATATTTATCCATTCAAACATAACACAATAATTTATTCTAATTAATTAAATAATTAGTTTCAACACTTACTATTTGTATATTTAATTCCTTTTTAATGTTTATTAGCCAAAGAGGGTGGATTTAATTTAATTAAAGTGCTTGGGACTTATAATTCAATTAATTCAATTAGGAGGTTAATTTAGCCAATTTTAATTAATATTTAAAAATTAAATAAAGTATGTGATTAATACAGGTTAAGGATTTTCTACATTTGACACTTAGTCATGTAAAAATGATAAGAACCAGAAATGCCTAGTACAATAGGAATTACTTAATCAAGAAATAGATGTTGTAAGATTGATACATTGAAATTGGTTGAGAATGCCAATGTGTCAATTTAGGGGTATTACATTTTTCCCTCTTTAAATAAATGTGTGAGCAACATGTTGATTCAAAGAAATCAAAAGTTTGAAGTATGGATCAAGCATTGAGATTGATTCCAAGATCAATGACATGAGAACCAATTGGTAAGATTTTTAGGGTCATATTTAGAATGAATTTTAACCCTCTGGAATCCTGATAGAGCACCTAGATATTGATCTTAATAGAGCAAAGATTGCCAATATTTATAAGATTGTTGCCAAACTGAGACTTGATCCTTAGGAGTCAGAGTTAGAATGCCTTGATACCTATCCAAAAAGATGACAAGATTGATCACAATTCATAGGATCATCCTCAAAACAAGGCTTAATCCTCAAGAGCCAAGGTTAGAATGCCCTGATACATGTCCATTACATCATGATTGAAAGAAAGTTTAGGATTATCTCCATAACAAAGCTTAATCCTCCAGAGTCTAGATAGAACACTTGAATACTAATCCATGAAAAAGATAACAAGACCTAATCATGAGTCATAGGATTATCCCTAGAACAAGGGTTAATCCTTAAGAGTCCAGATAGAACACCTAGATACTTCTCGATTGAGCTATGACAAGGACTATTATGAGTTTGATCAATCAATCAAAAAATAAGATTAGATAACATATGATGCTAGATAGAGGGAACAAAGATGCCCCGAGTGATTAGATGCCCCTAGAAATTAGGACATTATATTCATATTAAGTTGAAGCCAGATTTGAAAGATTCAATGATGTAATCATTTTTCCCCCTCAAGAGTGAAATCAAAAGATGAGACAACATAATAGTAATGATAACCAATATATGCGAAGAGATTGAAGAGAAAAAAGATTCAAAAGAGTATGAAATAGTTTGAAAGAGTATTGAGAAATTTTGACTTGATTTAGAGTGATTCTAAGGTCTGGTTGACCAAGTTTTACCATAGTTGACTAGAGTTGACTTTTTTCAAGAGGATGTGTTGAATTGATGATGTTTTGAGATTTAAAAAGTATTAGAAATATAGAGTGCACAAGCATTGGATCGCATCAGTCCAAAAAAAATTTAATGTGATTTTGAGTTGTATAAATGTGTTACATTTCAAGTTTGAGTTGTGTAAGTGTGTTAGATTTCAATTTTGAGTTGTGTAAGTGTGTTAGATTTTTATTTTGAGCTATGTATGTTTTTTAGATTTTAATTTTGATCTTGAAAATGAGATTAGAGCTGTTCAATTAGCTAAGGGGGTGATTTTTACATTCATTGGAGCACTTTGAAAAATTAGGTCAAAACCTATATAAGGGTCCAAAGGGTCATTTTTTCAAATCATTTGAACATTTTTCTTTTGTGGAGAAGGAGCTCTAAGGTAAAAATGGTGGTCTCCATACATTCTCATCAGTTCAAGTGATCCAAGCTACATAGTCAGCCAGTAGATTATGAACCACCTATGAATAGCCAATAAACCTCATCCTTGTTCCAACAATTCCTAGATTGATTGGTTGTGTTGGATCAATCAATATTGATGAGCCCTCTTGAAAGTGACTTGGAAGTGCATCAAATATCTCATCCTTAGGCAACTTAGAGAGGTTTTCACATTTAGATACATCTCTTGTTTTTACTATTTTTGGCTCTGATACTACCATAATGTAGTTTTCACCATTAGAATGCCTATTTTTTTCTTTTTTATTGTATGATTAAGATATGTGATGTCAACTTTAGTCATATTGATACTGTGTTCACTAGTGGAAGATGTTATGAATTCAACAACATGTAGATAGTAAGCAAGATTATAATCATTTTGGAACATGGGAACTTCACAAGATGTAGTATTTGAGTTCCAATCTATCAACTCAAGATAAGTGAGTGAAAGAGAAGTGGTAGGTTCAATTGCATTCATGGTATGGTCATCAAATGCATGGACAAGTAATTTAAGACCTAGAGCAATTTTGTCCCAAGGTATGTTTGAATTCCTTTAAGTTCTAATGATATCAATCAAAGAAACCTTGACATTAGTAGGGTGAAACTCATCAAACAAAACCCTAGACTACTCTCCCATTGTGAGGTGGTTTTCATATGTATGAACTTTGTCAACATCCTTATCAAAAGTTACATTTAAGAGAGAATTAAATTCATATTCTCAAGAATCGGTGCTACATGGAGTCAAGTTGTAGAATTCTCCAATAGTCATGGGTACCCATTCTCCACTTTCATTATCATGTTGATTTTGACAAAGTTGTTCAACAATAATAACATGAATAGACTCACCTTATTCCTTTTGAGTCAGGGGAGTATCAGTAGTATTTTTAGAAGAATCACTGTCAGCTACAACAATACTGACACATGGTACAAAGTCATCTAGTTCTACAAAGAATGTAGCTAGGTCTAATGGAATAGGATAAGGAAAGGTATCCTGATCATCATAACTTCCATCTTGGTTGTTAGACTCAGTTTATGACTCATATTCAGATGAACTATCTAATTTTGATACAAATTTTTTGATCCCTAGATGAAAGGGAACTTTCTTGAAGCCTAGGCATGTTGTGTCAAGAGGCCATCTAGATGTTTCTTTGATTGGATCAATCAACCCTTTATTGTTACATCTTAGAGGACCATTGCTTTTGTAGCCAATATTTTTTATTATTTTAAGACCTTGTCCATACTTTTTAGGAGTTATCTCATGGGACTAGTCTATGAGATCCACTGGGACTTCTTTGTATAACCAAGTGATAATGGCTCTATTTTCAACTTTTTCTTCTAGATGTATAGTGGAATTTATATAGGAACCATTGAATACATTCTTTAACGATGCCACAAAAGGTCCCTTCATTTCAAATGGTCTCCCATAATGATGGGGAGATTCAGGAAGAGATGTCAATGACAAAACTAGTTCAATGTGATATTTGCCCACTCCAGTTTTTGTTAACTTGAGAGCCTTCTCCATTTATCTGAGCTTGTTGACATGATTTTCTATGTAATCTCATTAGTAGGAACAAAACTATCAATAGACTTGAGCATGTTACATGTGTAACTAGTATTAGAAAGTATACTAACTTCTGATCCTTGGAATGGAAACTTGATGCATTGATGGTATGTTGAAGGTACTACTTGCATTTCATGAATCCTTGGTATTTCTAATAGTATGGTGTATGCTAAGGAATATCAACAATGTAACATATAACATTTCATTCTATAGGACCAACTTGAAGAGCCAACATAATGAGACCTAGGGATTTGCACGAGCTACTTCACCATATGCTTTAATGGTGATTTTGCAGTGAGGATCAATAAACTCTTCATCACAACCCAATTATTTGAGAAAAGTAGGAGAATAGATATTAAGACCAGCTCTATTGTCTATAAGTACATGACAGACATGTTTTTGATGTATTATGAATTCAATATGCAATGATTGATTATGAGGATGACTCAAAGAATTATTGTCCTCTTTAGAAAAATAATGAGGTGAGATCAAGTGATCTACAATGGATTGAAACATGTCAAGATCAAGATCTTGAGGTATGATTGCCTCAATGAGGGCTTTGTTAAGAATCTGCCTATGTGTAGATGATATTTTCAATACTTCAAATATAGTTATTTGAGCATTCATTCATTGCGATTGTTCAAGGATGGTATAGTTTTTAGTTGTGAAGGATGTTACAATTTTTGTGTTCTTTCCAAATGGACCAACAATAAGTTTTTCTTTATGATGATCTACTTCATGAGTAGAAGGCCCAAGGCATTTGAGTAATATCTTAGCATGAGAATGTGCAACAACATTAACATAGAATTGTGATTATTCTTGATCAGATGTGAGAGATGTAGCACCTCTTTAAAAAAATGGAGTCTTAGGTTTTGTATTGTCAATCTTTTCTTTAATCATGATAACATCACAATGTTGAAAGTCCAAAGATTCAACCATGTTGATTATGTTATCATCATTGGTATATGTATAGTTGACCTTGTTATTGTTTCTCTATTTAGAAATTTCTCCCTTGTCATAAGGAGAAAATGGTTCCTTAAAAGATTTATTGTTCGAATTCTTGTTATGTCTACCCACAACTATTTCACCATCATCAACAAGGTCATGAACCTTATGTCTCAGGTTAATACTACTGTTTGTTTTATGACCCTTATTCTGATGTTATTCATAATATGCATTCTCATTCCACCATTTAGGTCATGGTTGTGTATCATAAGGACGAGTATTATCAAGTGGAGTAATAATCTAATTTTGAAGTAGAGTTTAGTAGACCACTTAAAGAGGCTCACCCAGAGGTGTGTATATGTTTAGGTCAAGAAACCCAAGATGATTTTTAGCTTTGTTTCCAAATTTCTTGTTATTTTTAGTAGTTTTTTTAGTGGTATTAGATGCATGCATGTTATCCATGAGAATAAAAGTCACCTTAAAATGTTTGGGAGTGATATTTTCCACCACTCCATCATGTACTACCTCTCAATTTTTGTTAACATACTTAGATTTGTCTTTGCTAGAGGTAGACCCTTGTTTGATGTCATTTTGAATGGTTATTTCACCTGTGTTTACCATGAACTCCTCTATTTGGATACCTTGTGTAATCATGTCTTTGAAGGTATGTAGGCCTTGAAGTTGTATTTTGTACCCAAAATCAAGTAAAATATTATCCATGCAGATATCAATATTTTTAGTCTTAGGTATTTTATGTGAATATTTGGTCTACAATTGTCTCTATCTTTAAAGAAAAGTTAGGAAAGGTTATCCAACTCTTTGTTTAACATTACATAGGTCTCTTATGTTTACTTGATGTTGGATTTTGTGTGAGTAATTCTAAATGAACATATTAGTGATCTCATCAAAATTCTTAATTCTAGTAGGTAACCCTGAAAACCATTCCATGGCTTGACCACCCAAACTTTAGGGGAAAAAATGCATGAGATATGCTTGATTGTGTATGAAATCCATGGAAAAAGCACCAAACTCCCTCAAGTGATCTTGGGAATAGATGTTCCTATGTACTTGTCATATTTGGGTAGCTCAACTCCTCTAGGAAAAGGAGGCATGTACAAATCCTTGTCAAAAGGAAATGAACGAATAACATCTATCATGAATTGTTTAGCCAGTTTATCTTTATCTTTCAACATTTGGGCCAATTTTTTTTTGCATGGCTTGGAGTTATTTTTGTAACTTGGAGGTTTCAAATTCATCTTTCTATATGACAATCATTTCAACATTGAAGTTTTGAGGTAGTTTTGTTCCTTCTTGAGTGAGTTTGAGGAAATATTTCTCTTTCTCTTCATTGAGAAATATTTCCATCATTTTTTGAAAGTTTTTGTCTTTACAACATTTCTCTATGTCTTCTAAATTTATCTCTTAAATGTCCCCATAATCATTTGTGTAGGTGCAAGGATCCTTGAGCCTTTCGATTCTTTGGAATTCCTCTTTGTTTTTTGTCCTACTATTTTCAATTGTTTCTTGATCTTGATCTGCCATTCTAGGGGTGTAGAAATTTTTAGTTTATTTAAGATGTATGGGTGTTTCAAATAGAAGTTCAACTATTATGTTTAAAGATTTAGGTATCTTGTCAATAGCTGGATGTTCTTGGAATAATAGATTCCTAACTTGTTGCAAGTTTATGGAAAACAATTGTTGAGTGCTATGTGGACCAAAAGGTGGAGGAGACCGTGAGGATCTTTCATTATACTCAGACTATATGTATAATTGGGAATGACCTCTACCATGATTCCTTCCTCTATATCTACCTCATCTAGGTCTATGGGGAGGAAACATGTTTCCACTCTTAATTGCAACAGTCATAGATAATGACTTATGACAAAGTTTAAACAAGGACCACACTTAGAACATTGTCTCAAAGTAAGTAAGTAATCAGTAAGTGTGTTGTATACCAAGGTATGAGTAGTTATAGAAATGGCTAGAACAACTAAGAGTTATGACTATCATGACACAAGGTATGACAATCACAATAGAACACATAGGACAATAGACTAAAGAGACTAGTTCATATTCAGGTCACAAGTGATCAACTAAGAAAGTTGTCTAAGTTTTAGACTATTTGTAGATAGAGGAATGAATTAGTATTCTTGGAAAAAGACCATATTTGGATCAAGTTTTGATGAGGAGGGTTTAAAATAGCTCACTATTTTTGGGCAATTCCTGATAGACTCATGTGAGGAAATGACTCTAAGGTGAGTGAATAATGTAAACCAAGTGAGTAAATAACTCTCATAGACCAATTTTAGTAAGTTTTGATAGTGTTCTGGTATAATATTACATGAGAATCTAGCTAGGGCCATGCAAGGAGGTGTGCAAAAAAATGTGAGAGAAGGGAATAGCAATTCCCAAGGTATTTGCTTACACAAAGTTGTATAATGAACTGTGTGAGGAAATGACAAAGTACAAGTTTAACCAACTTTTTGATTAGATTCATACAAGTTGAAAGTGTTTAGGTATATTCTCATGCAAGAAAATTCAGCCTCTTGTGCAAGGAAGTATAGATGACTATGCAAAGAAGTGTAGACTGACAAACCCAAAGGTCCAAACTCATGCAAATTTTTGCAATGAATCAAGTGAATAAAGGATAATTGACAAGTTTGGACCAAACTCAAAGAGATTATGATAAATTCTTATAGCTTTTTGATAGAGTACAAAAAACATTTGTAGTTTTTAGTCAGATTTGGAAATTATTTTCATATTTAACATCATTTTGGATTGTTTTGGCATGTAGACAATTGGTTTTTAGATTTGTTTGTAAAAATAGACAAGGGGATACAAGTAGTAGTCATAAATAATCCAACTAAAGATAAAGAAACTTTAAAGGACAGGGGAGTCTTGACCGTTATTTTGGATAGTTTGGATAATTGTAGACTTGAAAAAGGCACTTTTTTTATCCCTATAGCCAAAAATGGTAGAGGTAGCAAAATCTTTGTCTCACAAGTTATGTGCATGTGTTCACCTCACACAGCCGTGTCACCCCACTAGAGGGTGCATGTATTTTTGGTGTATTCCAAGGACTCAATAACATATATGTTCAAAGGTTACCCTTGTGGTAGGGGCTAGTGTCACATACCACCTTCTAACATCCAAGTATGTTCCTATGGTGATGATCTACAAGAGATATTCTTGCCCCTCCTTGCATAAAAATTATGCCCCCATTTAGAGGTGAATTGGGTAGCAACTAACTACAATTTTTTTAATAGGCTTTCATTCACATTAATCCTTGGTGGTGTCACAAACAAGGTTAAGGCCAGCAGCTCCACTGACACCTAAAAGTGCACACACTTGACTAGGAAGGATGGGGGAAATGCTGCCTAGTGCAATAGACATGGCCTCCTCTTGATATGCAATATTAGAATCAAGAGAAATAGATTAGCATGGCTTTGGAGTTCTTAACTCTACAAAGCTTCTTTATTATAGTGTCATGGAATCATCGGTGTTAGGTGCGTGCTGACTTGGGTTATTCCTAGAGGTTGGATCACTTTGGTAAGCCCTCTAAAGGTTGACTCAGACTTAGCTTAGATTCAAGGGCCCAAGTTTTTGATTTTCTCAAAGGGAAAAGAGCATACTCCTCTACCTTTTCACCTTACCCAAATACATAGAACATATTCATCACAAAGCTAGCTTATCAATCCTACTATGTCTTATTCTAAGATTCTAATTTTCACAAAAGGAAAAGATCATTAACCCTTCATTAAGAGATTCATTTGGGAGAATTGCTACCTTTCTTACATCCCTCATGTACCATCTTCCAAAGGAATCTAGGTTTATGATTTACTCTTGGGCATCACTTCCAAGTAGCAAAGAGAATAATCCCCTATTCCTTTGTCTAGATCCCTATGAAGTTCACAAGCCCTATTAAACTATGTGTATTGAAAAGTATGTAAACAGAAACATTGTTTGAGTGGGTTTGAATTGTTCTTTGACAAGTGAGTCTTTGACAAGCATCTTGCAATCAAACCATTAGTAAAGTTTGTATGTTCATTTCAAGGTATCTTTGACAATCATCCTACAAATCACTATTATGCCACTTTAGAAATCAAAGATCACAAAATAAGTGCCTCAAAAATAGAGGTTAGAAAAAAACCATGAATGACAAACATGTTAAAATGAAAATCTTAAATTCTCTACTATCAAGTTTTGCACGAGACTATTCACCTTGTCATGTGAGAAAGTGCTTTGTGTTGTGCAAGAAAATATTCTCAATGCATGAGAAAATGCAATTCCATGTGAGGGAATACAAATAAGGTTGGGAACTTTTAGGTTTCTCACACAAGAAAACTTCTTTTTTCTCTAGAATTCACTATTTTGTATGGACCAAAATCCAAAATGTTAAAAAAGAAGATAAATGAGGCAAGAAAATTGATTTTTCTACCCCATAGTGGCTGCCAGAAATGTGAGTGTTAAATATGGGCCTCTAATTCAACAACACACTTCAACATGATCATTATTTATCAGTAACATCTAGAAATGAACATGAGATTATTCATTCGACAGTGTGCACAAGGTGATCCATTGCCTTCTAACTAGACAAGGTTTTATTGTGCACTCTCAGAATCGAGAGTTTAGTAACTAGACCAAACTAGTACGAAGGATTTGAATGAAAGAAAATGAAAGATTAATCTATATTTTTAATATTTTGAAAGTAAAGATATGAATTAATCTATATGTGATGGGGACACAACCCAAGAACAGAATGGAACCAACAGAAAAGGGAAATTATATTAACTGAGAAAATAAGCTAGTACAAAAAGTACAGAGAAAATAAACTTCAGAACATGCCCTAAGGGCTTACAATAGCATAAATTTGGAGAATATTTCTCCTTTTAGCACCTCCTCTCAAACTCCACTCCGAACTGCCTTTTACAATGCTAGAAATCTCCTTAAATAGACCCCGGAGGGTTAAGGACTAGGAGTACATTCTAGAAAGTGCTAGTAGGCATCCACCGATGAAATAGAAGGTTTCAAAAGCTGCGTTAGAAGTTGGTGCAAATCTAGAAGAATCCAGAAATGGTAACCGAACTTCCGGGAGGCATAACTTTTGAACCGTAGCTCCGATTGACGAACCGTTTACATTTTCAGAAAGATCTCGAAGCGCTCTATAGCCCTATGGACAAGCTTCACTCATCCCCCATTTTTTGACCCTTTTTGAGGTCATTTAATGCCCCAAACCTAACTTTGAAGCATCCTTAGGAGGTCTCCAAAACCCGAAAAACTGCAATAACTTTCAAACCGTGGGGCCTATTGACCTGATTATTTTTCTGGAATGCTCTAAATCATGATTACATTCATCTAGCCAATTCACACCTTCTAGTTTATCGAAATGATGGCCCAAATACATGCTCCTATTTTTTTGAGATTTTCAAACGCACTGATAGTTGAACTATGAGAGTTGGAACCTTTATTTGAGCCAAATGGGTATCCAAAAATGTAAAGACATGAAACAAAAACTAAGTCTAAGTACATTTTTTTTGGGTGAAACAGGATTGCCCTTATACCTCTGGATGCTCCTGCATCAGACACCCAGGGTAGATTGAAAAGTGACCCTATCACTTTATGGATGGTAGAGGAAATCCCAAATGGGAAAGCTCAGCTGCTAAAATCCAAGTTGAGTCCTCGATCGGCCATCCTTTCCATTTGACCAAATACTCTTCATACTACCTGTTTTTGGTACTCCTACCCACACGATGATTTAGAATGTCTTCTATCTCCTCCTTCTTAGAAGCAGGAATTGGACATGGCTCTAAAACTAGCTCCTCATTTGAACCATCATCATGATACTCTGATAAATCTAAAATGTTGAAAATGGGAGAAATGTGAATACCATCTGGCAGCTCCACCTCATATGCATTTCCTGAGTCATGTTTCTTCAAAACTTTGCAAGGGCCAAATTTCTTCATTTTCAGCTTGTTGTAAGTACCAACTGGAAATCTTTCTTTTTGTAAGTGCACCATGACTAGATCCCCTACTTGGAATTCCTTATGTCTTCTCCTTTGATCAGCCCTAGCTTTATACTCTTGATTCATCTTGATAATGTGTGCTTGAACCTCCTCATGTAGACGCTTGATGTGTTTAGCAAATTCCTCAGCTTCAGCACTTGTCCTCTCCCCTTGTTCTATCTTCCTCAATTCTAGTGCAGTCCTTGGGCTATTCCCATATACAATTTGAAATGGTGATTTTCTAGTACTCCTATTTACACAGTTATTATAAGAAAACTCTGCCTGTGGTAGAATCAAATCCCATCCCTTGGGCTTATCCCCAACTAAACATCTTAGCAAATTTCCTAGACTTCTGTTTACCACTTCTGTTTGGCCATCAGTCTGCGGGTGATGCGTGGAACTAAATTTCAAGTCTATTCTCAACTTTTTCCACAATGTCCTCCAGAAATACCCCACAAATTTAGTATCTCTGTCAGAAACTATACTCCTTGGAAGACCATGTAGTCTTACCACCTCTTTGAAAAACAAGTCTGCAATATGGACAACATCATGAGTTTTGTGGCATGGAATAAAATGTGCCATTTTGGAGAACCTATCAACCACCATGAATACTGAGTCATTACCCCTTTGTGTCCTTGGCAATCCAAGAACAAAATCCATACTTATGTCCTCCCATGGCCTTGATGGAACAGGCAACGACTGATAAAGACCCGTATTGTGACTAAACCCCTTGGCAACTTGACAAACCTTGCAACTTTGTACGAACTTCTTCACATCCTGTGAAATTTGAGGCCAAAAATAATGTTCTCTAAGAATGGAAATGGTCTTATCTTGACCAAAATGTCCTGCCATCCCTCCACTATGTTTCTCCTTAATCATATTTTCCCTCATGGAACTCCTTGGAATGCACAATTGACTGCCTTTGAACAACATGCCATCCTGAATCAAATAATCTAACCACTTTGTTCTATCTACAACAACAGGCTCTTTACAAGCTTTCCATGCTTCAGCAAAATTAGGATCCTCGGGGTACAAATTCTTGAGTTCATCAAACCCAACTACTTCAACCTGCATTGCTGTAAGCAGTGACTGTCTCCTACTTAGTGCATTTGCAACCCTATTAGATTTTCCACTTCTATGCTTCAACACAAATGTATAACTCTGCAAGAATTCTACCCACTTTATATGCCTCTGATTCAATTTACCTTAGCTATTTAGGTACTGCAATGCCTGATGATCAGTTTACGAAACAAATTCCTTTGGTAATAAATAGTGCCTCCATTTCTTTAAGGCCTGAACTATTGCATAGAACTCTTGATCATAAACAGAATACTTCTTCTTTGCATCATTCAATTTTTCACTAAATATGCAATAGGCTTACCTTCTTGGCTTAATACAGCCCCAATAGCACTGCCACTAGCATCACAATCCACCTAGAATACTTTTCTAAAATCTGGAAGTTCCAACACAGGCTGTTTAGTCACCTT
>CM053791.1:122379129-122406629 GCA_028749045.1 Cupressus sempervirens | reverse complement strand
TTTTTGGTTGAGGAACTGAAAAGAATCTTGATGTTTAAGTCTAAGACATTGGTAATTACTAACTACAGGCACATGTTTACCCATTGTTTAATAATTTTTCAAATACAAATGGATTATTTCATGTCTAAAATTTATTTATAGTTTAAGAAAAATTAATTAAGTTTATTTTGAAACTATTATGTTAATGATCCAAGGGTTTTGACAAGATATTTATTATATTTTATAAAAATTGTCATTTAACCCTTAATTACAAAGTAGTTCACAAGGGTTTGTTTATATCTTCAAATTTAACTAATAGAAAAAATTTATTCTTGAACCTTTTTTAAGTAGATTCATAGGGATTTTGAATGGGTTTTATTTTACTTCAGATGGTTTGGTATGGTGTGAGAAAGTTGCTACCCTACCAAGTAAAAAATTAACAAAATCTCTTTGTTTCAATAGTAAATGAATTGTCTTATTCAAATGTGGTCTCTAAGGGTTTGTAGTCAAAGGAAAAAATGTTTTCAGGTTACAATGATGCAATTATTAGTCTATGGTAATAGATTGAAGATTCTATGAAGATTGACATTACATTTGTATGGAAAAAGTAGTTTATGGCTATCAAACAATCAAATTTGTGATTAAGTCATTGTTATTTTGAATACACTTTGGCCACAAGTTCACTTAGGATTGATGTATTAATGAATTTAATGAACCATTCATGTCTTAGGTAACTCTAATAATAGTTAGGTGACTCTTTTATTATTGTCTTTTTGAATGTAAACAGTTACATATAACTCTAATATAAAGAACAAAGATTGGATGGATAGGGCTAACAAATGATACCTAAGTTGAATGATGAAGATAGGGCTATGGATTGTGGATGTACAATTGAAAATTATTAGTATAACCTAATCAACATACAAGGACCTTGGTGAAATTAAGTGAGATAATGAAGGTATAAGTTTTAAAGTTCATTGATTAATGGAAGTGATATGTCTTGTATGTTGTGATGTGATAATATCATTGGATTAAATGATGAAAGTAATAGGGGAGATATATTTATTATTAGAAACTACAATTAGAAAAATTATTATGTTGTCATTGATGTCAAACCTTACTGATAATACATTTTCTAACATTGTAGAGTTCCATATCTATTGATTGATGAAGAGGATTTGAAAAGAGAGATAGCTCGATGAACTAGTGAATTTGTTGAGTAATGAGGAGAAAGTATGTTGGAATTACAATGGGCACTTGATCAGTTAGTCTTTGATAATATAATGCATTATCTAATCATTATATGAAGTGAAGTAGATAATTGACTTGATGTATAGAAGAGAAATACATTTGCTAACATTTTAGAGTTTCATATCTATTGATTCATGAAGAGTATTTGAAAAGAGAGATGGCTCAATGAACTAGTGAAGTTGTTGAGTGATGAGGAGAAAGTATGTTGGAATTACAGTGGGCACTTGATCAGTTAGTAAAATACTAAGCTTGACCGAGTGACAGTTTTACTAGGTAATTGAGGTAGAAGATTAGGGAACCTAAGAGTTAGCTGAGAAAATAGTATTAGCCAAGTGATAGTTATGGTTGAGAAAGATGAAGAAGAAAAGCTAGTGTTGATCAAGAAGACAAACACAATGATTACTGAGTGTCAACAAAATAACAACTTGTGAAAGAATAAAGTTTTGAGGTCAACATAGTTGTATTTTTGGATTGGTTAAAATATGTAAGTGATAATGATTGATGAGCTAGAGTATTTAATGCATGAATTGAATTTTTTATGTGATTAAAGGCAAGGATTTAAAGAAAAGTTTCTAGAAATGTCAAGAAAGGAGTAGAAGGACAAATTGATGAATAGATTCAATGAATCTGATCAAAACCTTATATCTACGATGATGTTTAAGTGGAAAAAGATCAAAGCTACCTATTTAAGGAGGCACAAGGGATGTTTTTCAAGGTTGGTTAATTGTTGATTGGAAATTTAATAAAGTATAGTGAAGAATAGAGTAGCAGAGGAAAAGTGAGAAGATTGGTGAAGTGCGATCACTTGAAGGGTTGCCAAGTAAATCATAAATAAAGAACATAATGAAATCCAATCAAAGAACCAGCAAATCATTTGAATGGAGATATGAATTTAAAAAGTGATTTTTATCTTAATAGATCAAACCTACGTGTTATTTTCTAACCATTGTGGCAATCAAAATCCTTTAATCAAGGTTGACCTAATAGTCATATTGTATTTTCTTTAATCAAGGTGACATTTTAATGTAATGATCCAAAGACCTCTAACCAGGTCCCTCCTAACATGGTGATTAAATCGTTTAATAGGGTCAAACCTAAGAGTTTTTTTATAACCTTTAATAAGGTTGGCTCTTAACTGAGCTCACTTCAAAAGAGTTAAAAGTGGTAGCATGTTATTTGATAGTTCTCTCCAAATTGGGTTTCCATGTTAAATCCTGGTGTCATATATGTGTGAATGTTATATGTGTGATGCATGTTATTTACTATTGTTTTATTTTTGTTAGTCAACATATATTAAATAGAGAGATAAGTGATGAATGAATAAGTTAAGTTACCAATGAGTTTCTATATTGGCCAAGTGGTTTTATAAGTTTGTATAAGTTGTTTAAGGTTGTTAAAATATAAGTTTCTACATCTAGACTTGAGGATAACTGATCCCCCACCCCCCAAGTTATTCTATCATTCTAAAAATTGGTATTAGAGCTTTGGTGTTTGTAAGGAAAGTTTGAAGGAATTTAAGCTAAAGATCAAAATGTACAAGAGAGAGGTACCCAAGATAAACAAAGAGAACTTCTGGGCATGGCAACGCTTGATGAGATTTTATCCATATGGAGTTGTATATTCTACATTATACTACCTAAAAATGAATATATTAAAGTGCCTAGACCCATGACAGTTGATATAATAAAGGAGAAGTAAGAGCATAATTAAATGATGATAGATCTATCATCTTCCCTAATTTATGTTGAATTTGATGATATGAAGGAGTGCACTAATGCAAAGAAAATGTGGGACAAGTTGACACAACTTCATGGAGGAAACAAAAATGTGTTAAGGGCTAAGGGAGAAATTTTGAGAGGCAAGTTGATGACATGAGAATGAAAGAAGGAGAGACTATTGCACAATATTGTAGCCAAATCAAGGAAGTTTTGAATGTTATTAGAGGAGCTAGAGTAGACATATCTGATGAGACTATGATAAGAAAGTTATTGAGGACTTTACTTCCTATCTATGAAATTAAAGTATTTACAATTCAAGGACTGAGATATACACCTGGTAATGATCTAACCTTGGATAGTCTAATTAGTAAACTCATTGCATTTGAATTGTCAAATTTTGATAACGTATTACACCTTTTGAATTGAATGTGCTTTTGAGTCTCAAGTAACCCTTGATGAATATAAAATAAAGAAGAAGAATAAGCATGTGGATAATGATAGTGAATCATATCATGATCTTGATGAGTTACAAGCATTATTGGCAAGAAGGCTACCAAGAGGAAAAAGAAAATACAAAGGTAAACTCTCTATAATATGTTTGACATGTAACAAAGTTGGTCATATTGCTGAAAGATGTCTTGGAATAGATGAGAAGGAAGAAAGGAAAGACAAAAAATTATGAGAAATAAGAGAAAATAGAGACATTTGCGGTAATAGAGACTACAAAGGAAAAGTGATGTAGGAGCATCCAGAGGTATAAGGGCAACCCTATGTCAACCAAAAAAAATGTACTTAGACTTAGTTTCTATTTCATGTGTTTTCATTTTTGGATACCCATTTGGGTCAAATAAAGGTTCCAACTCTCACAGTTCCACCATCAATGTTCTAGGATAGAGTATTTGAACACCTTGGGATATGTGGAAATGCTGGAAAAATAGGAGTATGTAATTGAGCCATCATTTTGGTGAACAAGAAGGTGCAAATTGGCCAGATGAATGTAATTGTAATTTAGAGCATTCCAATAAAAGAATCAGGTCAAAAGGCCCCACGGTTTGAAAGTTATCGCAGTTTTTCAGTTTTTGGAGACATCCTAAGAATGCTTCAAAGTCAAGTTAGGGGCATTAAATGACCTCAAAAAGGGCAAAAAAATGGTAGATAAGCCAAGCTTGTCCATAAGGCTATAGATCACTTCGAGAGCTTTTCAAAAATGTAAACGGTTCGTTAATCGAAGCTACAGTTCAAAAGTTATGCCTCCCAAAAGTTCGGCTACCATTTCTGGATTCTTCTAATTTTGCACCGACTTCTAATGCGACTTCTAGAGCCTTCTATTTGGTTGGTGGATGCCTACTAGCACTTTCTAGAATGTATTCCTAATCCTTAACCCTCCAAGGTCTATTTAAGAACATTTCTGGCATTGTAAAAGGCAGTTCAAAGTGGAGTTTGAGAGAAAGTACTGGGAGAAGAATTTATTCCCAGATTTATGATATTGTAAGTCCTTAGGGCATGTTTTGAAATCTATTTTCTCTGTACTGAATGTATTAGCATATTTACATAGTGAATAAAATTTTCCCTTTCTTGTTGTGTCCATTCTGTGCTTGGGTTGTCTCCCCATCAAAAAGGTAAGAAATCTTGTTACATTTTTGTTGAAAAGGATAGTTTTGATAGTGATTCTAATGAAAATGGTGAAGAAGTTGTATATGTTGCAATAAAAGATAAATCTAATGAAGATGAGAAAACTACTTTAATATCACATGTGAACAAGAATGACAAATGGATAATTGACAGTGGTTGCTCACATCATATGACTGGTGATACAAGTATGTTTGAAAAGCTAGAAAAGTATAATGGAAGTAGTGTTAAGTTTGGAAATGATGCACCATGTTATGTGAAAGGTAAAGGATCAATTATATTGAATGATAAGTTCAGATGTGATAATGCATATTTGGTTGATGTTTTGAAATATAATTTGTTGAGTGTCGCACAATTGAACACTTCAAGCTATTGAGTTGAATTCTAAAATAGAAAGGCAAATATTTATGCTAATATTTGTGAACTAATTGGAAGTGGAGATCAAACAAGAGATAACTTGTTCTATCTAGACCTATCTAAAGATACTTTTTTATTTGTACAATTTGAAGATATTTGGTTATGGCATAAGATTTTATGTCATGTGAACTTTTATAATTTGGTAAGTATTAGTAAGATGAAAAGAGTAAGAGGGTTACCAAGATTGAGAAAACTTGATAAGGTGATGTGCAAAAAATGTCAAATGGGAAAAATGACAAAGTCTAGTTTCAAGAGCAAGACCTATTGTTTTGATGATATTTTGGAGTTGGTTCATATTGATTTATGTGGTCATATTAGAGTGTAAAGCTATTATGGTGATAAATACTTTATTTTATTTATTGATGATTTCTCTAGAATGATGACTATGATGTTTCTTAAAGAAAATCTAATGCATTTTAAATATTTAAGTGATATTTGGCTATAGTTGAAAAGGAAACATAAAAGAGTATGAAATGATTGAGATCAGATAGAGGAGGTGAATTCATATCAAATGAGTTCAATATGTTCTACAATGAAAAATGAATCAAGAGAAAATGACGGCATCAAGGACTCCACCACAGAGTGGAATAGCTTAAAGAAGGAATATATCAATCATGGACTATGCAAGAACATTAATGATGGGGAAGAATGTTTCAAAAAAGTATTGGAGAGAAGTTGTAAGTACTGTAATCTATACTCTGAACTAAGTTCAAGTTAAGAAAGGTACAAACCAAACCCCTTTTGAACTTTGGTATGAATATGCACCTAATGTCAATTATTTTAAAGGTTTTGGAAGCAAGTGTTACATATTGAAATATGCAAGGCAAGGAAAACTCAATGCAAAGAGTAATGAAGGTATATTCCTAGGATATTCCACTAAAGGCAAGGCATATAAGTTTAAATTCTAACACTAACAAAATTTTGAAAAGTGCAAATGTTATAGTTGATGAATTTGCATAAAAGAATGAAGAATAATACAAGAAAGAACCTAAATACTATAGAAAAAAACTCTATATCGAAGAAGGAGAACCAAGTACATTACATAAACTAGAGAAGGAGGTTATCAAGCATCAACAGTCAGGCACTACCAAGGTTTAGCAAAAAATCTGTATCGAGCATCAACATGCTACTAAGTATCACGTTGTAGAAGACTAGTTATAGAGAGAAGAAGGCAAACGTCAGAGAAGGAAACTAAATGCCAGATAGACATTGCTAAGTTGTAGCCAGAGATACCTGAAGAAGATGAACAAGAAGAACTAAGTGAATTACCATAAGAAGAGAGAATACATGAACCTATCTTAGCAAAATATGTAAGAAGGAACCATACACCTAATCAAATCATTTATGCCAAAGATTCAAGAGTTATGACAAGAAGTAATTTGAATAATGATACATGTTTACTATGTGAGTTTGAACCTAAATCAATTAAGGATGCACTAGAAAATGAAGAATGGATTAAAGCAATGAATGAGGAAATTGATCAAATAGAGAAGAACAAGACATGGACATTGGTACCAAGACCAAAGGATAAGAATGTGACTAGAAAAATGGGTATTCAAAAACAAGTTGAATGAAAAAGGTGAAGTTACAAGAAACAAAGCAAGACTAGTGTGTAAGGGATATGCACAAGAGGAAGGAATTGACTATGGAGAGACATTTTCCCCAGTTGCAAGGTTGGAAGGAGTGAGAAATTTATTTGCATATGTTTCTTACAAATGATTCAAGGTATACCAAATGGATGCCAAATCAATATTTTTTAATCGAGTTTTAGAAGAAGAAATCTACATTGAACAACCTAAAGGATTTTTTGATCCAAGTAATAAGATCATGGTATGTAAATTTCACAAAACATATATGATTTTAAACAATCCCCTAGAGCGTGGCATGAAAGGTTACATGCTTATATGGTGAAAAATTGTTTTACAAAAACTAATGACAATAGAAACCTTAAAAAGTGAATCTGAGAACAAGATATTGCTTGCTAAAAACCTTATTGATGATATCATATTTGGAGGATGTGATATGTTGTGTAAATCATTTTCTAATGATATGAAGAAAGAATTTGAGATATCAATGTTTGGAGAGATTAAATGCTTTGTTGGTTTGAAATTTTATTAGATGAAGAAAGGTATATACATTACACAATCAAAGTATATCAAGGAGATATTAAACACTTTTAGAATGGAAGATTCAAGACTAGTTGGAATACCTATTGTCATTGGTCACAAACTTTCAAAGAATGATGATAATGTTTAAGTGAATCAAACATTGTACTGGTCAATGATTGGAAAATGCAATATGTTGTACATAGAAACCTGACATTGCATTAGTAGCTAGAATTGTTGCAATATTTTATGCTAATCCTAGAGAAAATCACATGATGGATGTGAAGAGAATATTGAGACATCTGAAAGAAATAGAAGACTATGAATTACAGTATAAGAAGAGTGACAAATTTGAGCTAAAATTTTACATAGATATTGATTGGGCTAGAGACATTGATGATAGATAGAGTACAAGTGGGGGCACTTTCTTTCTAGGAAGGAGACTAATTTCATGGACAAGCAAGAAGAAAAACTATATTTTGCAATCTACGATAGAGGTTGTGTATGTTGTTGCAACAATTAAATGTTCTAATATTGTATGGATCAAGCAATTATTGAAAGGTATGAAGGAAGAGATTACTGAACTTGTTGTGATATATTGTGGTAACACATGTGCTATAAACATATCAAAGAATCATGTGATGCACACAAATACCAAACACATTCCAATCAAGTATCATTACTTGAGAGAATTAATACAAGAAAAAGAAGTGAGACTGGAGTATGTAAATTCAAAGGAGTAGATAGATGATAAATTCACTAAGACATTACCTAAGGATACATATGAGTATCTAAGAGGTAAGATAGGGGTCATTCCCCTATCTAAAGAAAACTAAGAAGAGATAGAAAAAAGCATGAAGATATGAGATTGAAAGGAGTTGATTCAAAGATGACAAAGCAAATGATATTGCAAGATCAGTCAGACAATGACAAGGAGAAGATGATGTGTATGTAATGGATGATGTCTTTGGTATTGTTGTCAAAGAGGGATAATATGTATGTAGATACCATTAAATATTTGTATATGTAAGAGGGAGAGTATATTATCAAGTTACTATCAAAGGGAGATAAGTATGAAAGTCACCATCCATCTAGTGCAAGAGGGAGAAGCTGAATTCCAAGAAGAGATTTCAAAGAGGGAGTTATTAAATGTGCTAATATAGTTGGTATTATAATTTGTATCATAGAGGGAGAAATATAAGAGAGTGTATGGCTGAGAATTAGAATGAAACTAAGGATATTAATGAAGATCTATATCAAATCACTAAGGGAGTTGATAATGATAAATCATGACAAAGTCTTTTGCATTTGCATGGTAACTAGAGGTGTTTCCATCAATGCCAAAGAGGGAGATTTTTGGAAACTACTATTGGAATAATTGGTGTATTGGCATTAATGTCAACCTTACTATTAATATGTTTGCTAACAATGTAGAGTGTCATATCTATCGATTAATGAAGAGGATTTGAAAAGAGAGATAACTAGATGTACTAGTGAAGTTGTTGAGTGAAGAGGAGAAAGTGTGTTGGAATTATAGTGGGCACTTGATCAATTAGTCTTTGACAAGATAATGTGTTGTTTAATCATTATATGATATGAAAGAGATAGTTGAGTTGATGTATAGAAGAGAAGACAAGAAGTTGGGTAAAATACTAAGCTTGACCGAATGAAGGTTTTACTAGGTCAATGAAGTAGAAGATTAAGAAACTTAAGAGTTAGTCAAGCAAATAGTATTAGTCAAGGGATAGTTATGGCTGAGAAAGATGAAGAAGAAAATTCAATTTTGACCAAGCAAACAAGCACAATGATGACCATGTGTCAGTAAAATAATAGTTTGTGAAAGAATCGAGTTTTGAGGCTAACATGGTTGAATTTTTGGATTGGTAAAAATGTGTACGTAATATGGATTGATGTGATGGTTTATTTAATGCATGAATTGAGTTTTATAAGTGATCAAATGCAAGGATTTAAAGAAAAGTTTCTAGAAATGTCAATGAAGGAGTAGAAGGGAAAAATGATGAATAGATTCAATGTTTTTGATCAAAGCATAAGATCTAAGGTGATGTTTAAGAAACAAAAGATCAAAGCTACCTATATAATGAGACACAAGGGATTTTTTTAAGGTTAGTTCATTGTCGATTGGTGATTTTGTGAAGGATGGTAAAGAATATAGTAGTAGAGGAAAAGAAAGAAGATTGGTGAAGTGTGATCGCTTGAAGGGTTGCCAAGAAGATCAAAAATGGAGAACATAATGAAGTCCATTCAATGAACTAGAAAATAAAATGAATGGATATCTAAATTTGAAAAGTGAGTTTCATCTTAATAGATCAAACCTAGTAGTTACTTTCTAATCGTTGTGGCAATTAAAATCCTTTAATCAAGTTTGAC
This sequence comes from Cupressus sempervirens, assembly GCA_028749045.1. Lineage (NCBI taxonomy): Eukaryota > Viridiplantae > Streptophyta > Pinopsida > Cupressales > Cupressaceae > Cupressus > Cupressus sempervirens. The sequence goes on along the minus strand of CM053791.1, from coordinate 122,397,142 downwards.
CTAATAGTCATATTGTAAATCATTTAATCAAGATGACATTCTAATGGAATGATCTAAAGACCTCTAATTAGGCCACCCCTAACAAGGTGATTAAATCCTTTAACAGGTTCACACCTAACAATGTGTTTTATAACCTTTAACGGGGTTGGCTCTTAATTGAACTTACTTAAGAAGAGTGAAAAGTGGTAGTATGTTACTTGGTGGTTTTTCCCAAATTGGGTTTCCACGTTAAATCCTAGTGTCATATATGTGTGAATGTTATATATGTGATGCATGTCAGTTACTATTGTTTTATTTATGTTAATCGGCATATACTGAACAGAGAGTTAAGTGATGAATGAATAAGCTAAGTTATTGATGAGTTTCCATATTGGCCAAGTGGTTTTATAAGTTTGTATAAGTCATCTAAAGTTATTAAAAGTTGAATTGGTACGTCTAGACCTAAGGATAACCAATCCCCACCTCCTCTCCCCCTCTCATTTATTCTATCATTGTAACATTTACTTGGTAAGGACAATGACATGGTTAATGGGTATAACCTACTAAATAGAATGTATGAACAGGGTATGATGATAATACAAAAAAACACTCATGTATGTAGTAGTAAATGGATGACATATTGTTTTTTTTATAAATATTAGAGAGCTTGAAGAAGTAAATTGTGTTAGATAACTAGGGGGCATTGAATTAGTTATAACTAGTTATCCTATAGGCCTTAAAATATTTGTGTACCAACTTAAACTTTCATAAACCTTTAGATCAATAACTCGATAACCACATCAAACATCATAATTCAAACTTATGTGAACTTCATATCAATCTTTTATCTCCTTGTTTCTCAATAAATTGAGTATCAGAGTAATCATCTAGCTTATATAGAGTTCCAACATTAAATAATTATCATGAACTAAACTTTGCAACACAATAAGCATTCACACATTTAGCACAAGTATTTAACGTGGAAACCCTATTAAGGGAAAAACCATTTGGGAATTAGCAACCAAATTATTTTCACTTATGAAGCGAGCTTTGTTAGGAGAAAACCTTGTTAAAGGTTATAGGCACCTTTTTAGTGTGACCTTGTTAGAGGGTTTTCATCAAAGATCATCTAGACACTTTTCACTCCTTGACATTTCCAAAGAATGGCCTACTCTAAAGGACTTACAAACATTACTATTAAATGTTACCATATAGGATTTCATAGACTTCTTAGATACACTTGGTTTAGAGATATTTTTGCTATAATGGTAAGAAAGTAACAATGAAATGATCTATCAGGTTTTGCACTACTTTGCTTGTTCAAATCTTTACTTTTCTCTTATGATCAATTTATAGCTGATTCACACACTTCACACTCCAACTTAACACTTCCTCTATTTGATCTTCACACTATTATTTTGCTTGGTTCACCTTTTGTCAACAACTTGATCAATACCTTCACTTTTAGCAATGATTGGCAATAATTAGCAACAAGAAACACATTTTTCATCCCTTTAAATAGATAACTTTTCTCGTTTCAGAATCTTTTAGATTTTTTTGCTTAATTATAATTGTAGATCTCCATCATATTTGAATTAAATGAATCTAGATGCTCGTGAAATAGACTTCCTCCTTTAACTTTGTGCTCCAATAAATCTCCTCCACTAGATCTTCTTTGAATTACTCCAGTTGTTGATCTCATAACTAACTTTGTCCTTATCTTTTAAACTTCTTGAACATTCTTAATTTTTACCAAATGTTGGCATTAGAATAATCTTTTACAAACTTTTTCTTCATGTTCATGTTTAGTGATCATTACAACTCACTCGGTCAATACTTGACTTCGTTAACACTGAAATTAATCGAATAACACTAAACTTCAACACTTCCTTTCTATATTCTCAGTGAAAATTGTAGTAGCTTGGTCAATACTTTATTCCTTCATTCATCGTGTAGTTTAGCCAATGTAATTTGAACATACATGGTCTTCAATACTTTATCGCATCATATAAAGCAATCGAACCAACATTATGCTATTAGAGTCTAACTCATTCAAGTTCCCATTTAATACCTTGCACTTATAAACACTTACACCATCATACTTTCTTAAAATCATCTTCATCAATCAAATGATATGGCACTCTAGTGAACTACAATTACAACATAACAACTAATATAACTATTACACATACATTAATCAGCATTATCAGTTGGGGCTAAAGATCTCCCCCTTTTGCATTGATGACAACACATAAATTTAATATTCTTCATTATAGAACATTGCATCATAAGCTAATCAAATGTGTGTATTGACAACAACAACATGAATCTTTATCTCTCTAACTTTATTTAGGTTCATTGCAATGGGCTCAATATTTTCAGCTCGGTGTCCATTTTGACAAATTCACCCTCTTTGGGTGTACTTCACTTTATGTTCAACAACATCACTTCATATCAGCTTCTCCCCCTTAGGATATCATCTCTTGGCATACTTATCTTTAACAACAATCTCCATACTTGCAGATTCTCTCACTTCATATAGATTCTCTCCCTTTATATCAGACTCTCTCCCCCTTTGATCACAATGCCAAAGGTGACTATAAGCTCCAATTTGAAACTTATAAAACCTTTTAGTAGTACCTTGTACCTTACATGTACTTATGACTTCAATTTCATTGCAGTCTTTTTCACAACTTCAGGAAATAGTCCCTAAAGAGTGAACTCTTGCATCAACTCCAGAAAGATACATCAGATCATCCATGAATTGATGCAACATACATCTTTTCTTAGTAAATCTTGGATAAGGGAAGGACCACTAACTTACCTCTTAGATACTCAAAAGCATCCTTAGGCATTGGCTTTGTGAATATGTCTGCAATTTGCTCCTTAGACTTTACATATTCCAACCTCACTTTCTTCTCTTATCCTTGCTCCCTCAAAAAATGATACTTGATAGATATAAGCTTGGTTTTTGCATGCATCATATGATTCTTGGATATATTTATTGTGCTTTTGTTATCACAATAGATAGTGATAGGCTCGATAACTTCCTCTTGAATTCCTTCTACCAATTGCTTGATCCAAATAATATTTGAATAGTTAATTATAGCAGCAATGTACTCAGCTTCAACTATAGATTATGATATGCAACTTTTTTTTTCCTTCTCAACCATGTAATCATTCTTTCTCCTAAAGAGAAAGCTTAGTCACTTGTACTTTTCTTGTCATCAACATTTCTAGCCCAATCACCATTGGTGGTGTAAACTCTTAGTTCAAGAACACCTTCTTTTTTGTATTATCCTTCAACCTACTTCCTATCATGGTTCCATCACTCTCATCTCCAATGATTTGTTTAGGTGAATGGTTCTTTCTCACATAATTTTTTAGGATAGATTTAACTCTTTGATCTCCAACATTATAAACTCAATTGGGGCTCAACATTCTACTCAAGTTGTTATGTCTCTGACTCAAGTAATGCAAGTTTGCACTCGATAGCTCTCTAATGTTGTTTGAGTTTTGTATCAAGTTCACTTTCATAAACATATACAAAAATTTTGTAATCCTTGGGTTCCTTCTTTCTCTCTTTATCATTCTTATCTGCAAACTCATCAATTATCACATTCTCACTCTCAATCATAGTGTTAATAGCATTATTAAAACACTTATAAGCCTTTCTCCTAGTAGAGTAACCTAGGAATATGCCTTCATCGCATGTAGAATCAAATTTCCCATTCCTTGGATCTTTGTGGATATAACAACTACTTCAAAATATTTTAAAATAACTTACATTTGATTTATGACTATACTAGAATTCATATGGTGTCTTGATTGTGAAGGATTTGAGCAAAACAAATCCACAAATCCTAAAGAATATATGCATGTAAAAACCTATAATGGAGAAGAAAAAGACAAGAAGAGGCAAGGGTTTTGCTCTAAAAATATGCAAATTGTATTCTCAAAAATGAAAAAGATGTAAGATAATGACAAATGATCCATCCTTATAGAAGGAGATTGAAACCCAAAAAGGGTAACCTAAAAGGTGAATGCTATTTAATAATTACTAATTAATTATTAAATGAGAATGCAAAAGGTGTATAAAGTGAAACCTTAATAAGGGAGAAAAGGTAATTTAATAAATTAAATTAAGTTAACCTTTTTCTCTAAAATTCCCCTTAAGATGAACAATAATGTAGCTACAAAAAATGCAAAAATAATAAGGAACTACAATGCAATGTAGAAAGCAAACTTGGGTCCCAGCAACAAGGCATGATGAGGTACCCATTCGCAATCAAATCTCTATGAAATGGAGAAATAAAGAAAACCCAGTGGGAAAAACTTTACTCCAAAAAGAGATAGAAAAAATATGCACAAATGAAACATCTCAAGAGAATCTCTCAAGACCATAAGTACAATGATAGCCTCCATGACAGAATCTTGAGACTTCATAGTCTCCCTAGAATGGTAGAACTCTTGTGTCGATGAACATACCAATGTGGCTCCAATCTAAAGGAAACAAAGGTAGTGAACAATGATGATAAAACCCATGTATGTAAGGTGAATTTGGAAATCCTAACTGATGCTCAAAGGAGAAAGCATGAGAATACTGAAATGGAATCTCCAATGGAGGTAGGATAATAGGTGTGTTGAATTTGTCATCTGAGAGGAGATGTGTGTCCTCTTATACATCCTCAACAATTGCATTAGGTGGCTCGATGACTAGAGCTATAATAGTAGAAAATGTTGAAGAGTAATCCTATGCAAGAGATGGAATCTGAACAAGAGCTAGAGTTGTAGAAGTCACAACACTAGTCTTAGGAACAACACATAAGTTCAAGCAACCTAACTTCACCTCAGTAGACTCTTGTGAAAAAAGAGAGTGAGTCTCTGATAGTGGAGATGGTGGACCAAAATGTGAGAAGGAATATAGGTGGGAAGCATGATCAATAGTCCCTCTTACAATTATATTGCATTTTCTCTAATGTGCACTAAATCTTGTGCAAACTCAATTGTCTTCCCTATCCCATTATGTATAATTTGATAAATAGAGAGAAGGTTAGAGGACAAAGATAGAACACAAATTACATCATGAAATGTACCATCATCAATGTCAATAGAACCTTTCCCACATACAGTCATCACAAATTTATTCCCCATCAAAATGTGTGGAGTAGGAGAAGCCTCAAAAGAAGAGAACAAATCCTGAGAAGATGCCATATGGTGTAAATCACCTGAATCTAGTAATCATCTAGAAGAATGAGGAATAGTAGTTGACATAGTGCATAACCCTTTCCTATATCTTTGCCATTTGACTGAAATGATGATGAAGAACATTTGTGAGAAGTATAAGGACTATCAATGTTGCTCTTTTGAAGGAGAGTTGTCAAATGAAACCTATTTGGCATAGCCATCTAACTTCTTCTCATAGTAATGTGACTCATTATGATTTGGCTTATTACAATAAGTACACATTAGTCTTTCTAGCTTTGGTTTACCCCCTTTAGGAGGAGGTGACCCTAATGAATTTTGAGTGCTAGAATTAATCTAAGACTCTATAGAATGAGATTTATGTGTTTTCTCCTTCGTCCCTAAAGATGGTCAAGCTACCAATGCATAAGTCTATGAGGCTATGAGAGAATCCAACTAAGAGAGCTTAGCTTTCTCTCAAGTCAAATGATCACAAAAACCTTGAAGGATGGCATGGTAAATATATTACCCAAAGCATCTTTGGTGGAATAGAAGGTAGAAGCAAAAATCTAAAAGTTTCCATGAAGCTTAGAAAGAATTAGGTAGATGCACTCAGTATTATTCTTGGTCTTCCCACAACCCCGCAATAAATATCTCTATTGATTGAACTTCATCAAGAAGTCCTTAATGGAAGGAAAAGAATATGGTAAAAGAGAGGTAAGCTCTACCTCAATCTGAAGTTCCATGAACTCATTCACTATACCAAACAAGCCTTCAAGCTTTATCTACATAGCTAGAGGGGTATTGCACCCATCAACATGAAATTGTAGACTGTCAAATACCTATAAAGCAATCAACCCCATTACATCATACATCTTGTTCCTATACTGCATGACCTCAACAGGCCTCTTTAAAAATGGTTGTAAAAAATCTAAACAAGACCACAACCTTTTTTATCAGAGAATTCATGTCATCAAGATCTTCCATGTGTGATAGTTATCAGGGGTTAGAAGTTTTAGGCAAGAAGAAGCCTTAGTTATTGTTTTAGAAGGTGTTGGATTTTTTTTGCAATAAAAAGAATAACCAAATGCTTAAAGTACTATGTCCACTCAATATTACTCCAAACTAATACCAAATCTGGAAAGTAGACAAAAAATATGCACTTTTAAAAAAACATGGCACCTAAATATGTGTCCATATGAGCCCAAATGAAGCCTTTGAAGTTGCAAAAATTAGGATTTGAAATTTTCATAAGCATTTAGGAAAATAGACTACAAACAACCTACAACAATGTATAGATCACAAAATTCTACCCCAAAACAAAACAAAAAATTGCTTAGAAAAATGAGTTTGTCTGAGTGAGATATTGTTGTTTGAAAATCACCTCTATAATTATTTTTTCTGAATCGTCACCATTGTACCTCCAAAAATCAAATCAAATGCCCAAAAAATGTCAAATCTATTATGTCAAACCCTTGTTCTCCTTTTTCTCCAATTACCAAACAAGCTACAATAGATTTGGTTTTAATACCATGAAGGATTTGAGCAATACAAATCTAGAAAGCCCAAAGAATACATGCATTTAAAAACCTATCACAAAGAAGAAAAAGACAAGAAGAGGCAAGGTTTTGCTCTAAAAATATGCAAATTGTATTCTCCAAAATGAAAAAGATGTAAGATAATTACAAACAATCTATCCTTATAGAAGGAGATCAAAGCCCAAAAGGGGTAACCTAAAAGGTAAAAGTTATTTAATAATTACTAATTAATTATTAAATGAGAATTCAAAACGTGTATAAAGTGAAATCTTAAGAAGGGAGAAAAGGTAATTTAATAAATTAAATTAAATTAACATTTTTCTCTAACAGCTTGTTCCTTTGTTCAACTAAACTTGATTGAAAGTGTATATTGCAGTGTTTACATATTCTCTCCAAAACATTTTTGCAACATCTTTTTCAATCAGCAAAGTCCTAGCACAATCAACAATTGATCAATTTCTTCTTTCAAAAATCCCATTTTGTTGTGGTGTTCTCAATGCAGATAGTTGTCTCTTAATTCCATTCTCAATACAAAAGTTAGAGAATTCATCAAATATAAACTCTCCACCTCTATCTGATCGCAGGTATTTTAATTGTTTACTAGTTTCTTTTTCAACTCTAGCTTTATAACACTTGAACATTTGAAAAGCATCAAGTTTCAGCTTCAAAAATATTATTGTCATTGTTCTAGAATAATCATCAAGAAGTATGAAATACATATCTCTATAATAGATCTCAACTCTCATTGGTCCACATAAATCAGTATGAACTAGCTGTAGAATATCATTAGTTGAACGTTGTTTTCTTGAAAAACTAGATTTAGTCATCTTACCAAGTTGACATTGCTTACACATAGCATTCTTAGGTTTATATATATATGGCAAGCCTCTCACTTTCTTCTTTCTACTTACTTTTACCATATTCTCAAAATTGACATGACATAGTCTCTTGTGCCACAACCACACATCTTCAACTTTGGCAAACAAACATGTAGTAATAGTAGGGTCAAGGTCAAATAGATTACTTATTTTTTCTCCAGTACCAATCAAATTTCCATTATCATCATAGATCTTTACTTTTCTATTCTAAAATTCCTACTTGTGACCTGTATTATTCAACTGAGCAACACTCAACAAATTATACTTTAGTCCTTGAACCCAATATGTGTCATCAAATTTGATTTTATCATTTAGCATCAATGTACCTCTACCTTTCATATGACATGGAACACCATTCCCCATTTTAATAATTCCACCATCATACTCCTCTAGCTTGTCAAACATAATTATATCTACAGTCATGTAATATAACAACCACTATCAATAATCCAAGTATCACTTTTACTAACAAGAGAAATAATGGCATTTTGTTCCTCATACCTTTCCTCATTAGGATCTTCTTTAAAAATAACATATACCACTTTTTCTCCTTCCTATTTATCTTCTATGTTTGACTCGGTGTGCTCTTTCTCAACAATGTAACATGAGTTTTTTCCTTTATCCTTGTAGTCCTTGTTTTTTATGTATTTTTGCTCCTTCCTATCAGTTTTATCACCCATGTTCTTGTTAGGATATCTAGAACCAAACTAACCAACTTTGTTGCATTTAAAACATATCAAGGGCAATTTACCTTTGATGGGGACACAACCCAAGCACAGAATGGACACAACAAGAAAGGGAAAATTTTATTCACTATGTAAATATGCTAATACATTCAGTACAGAGAAAATAGACTTCAAAACATGCCCTAAGGGCTTATAATATCATAAATATGGGGATAAATTCTTCTCCCAATACCTTCTCTCAAACTCCACTCCAAACTGCCTTTTACAATGCCAGAAATGTTCTTAAATAGACCCCAGAGGGTTAAGGATTAGGAATACATTCTAGAAAGTGCTAGTAGGCATCCACCGACCAAATAGAAGGCTCTAGAAGTTGCATTAGAAGTTAGCGCAAAATTAGAAGAATCCAAAAATGGTAACCAAACTTTCGGGAGGCTTAACTTTTGAACCGTAGCTCTGATTGACAAATCGTTTACATTTCTGAAAAGCTCAACCTTAGCTCCGATTGACGAACCATTTACATTTTTGGAAAGCTCTCGAAGCGCTCTATAGCCCTATGGACCAGCTTCGCTCATCCCCCACTTTTCAACCCTGTTCAAGATCATTTAATGCCCCTAACCTAACTTTGAAGCATTCTTAGGAGGTCTCCAAAAATTGAAAATTTGCAATAACTTTCAAACCGTGGGGCATTTCGACCTGATTCTTTTTCTGGAATGCTCTAAATTAAAATTACAATCTTATGACCAATTTATAACTTCTAGTTCACCAAAATGATGGCTCAATTAAATACTCCTATTTTTTTGGCATTTACATGTATCCCAAGGTGTTCAAATAGTCTATCCTAGAACACTGATAGTGGAACTGTGAGAGTTGGAACCTTTATTTGACCAAATGGGTATCCAGAAATGAAAACACATGAAACGGAAACTAAGTCTAAGTACATTTTTTTGGTTGACACAAGATTTCCCTTATACCTCTGGATGCTCCTGCATCAAACACCCAGGGTAGATTGAAAAGTGACCCTGTCACTTTATGAATGGTAGAGGAAATCCCAAATGGGAAACCTTAGCTGCTGAAATCCAAGTTGAGTCCTCTATCGGCCATCCTTTCCACTTGACCAAATACTCTTCATACTGCCTATTTCTAGTACTCCTACCCACACAACTATCCAGAATCTCCTCTATCTCCTCCTTCTTAGAAGTAGGAATTGGACATGGCTCTAACATCAGCTCCTCATCTGCACCATCATCATGATACTTTGTTAAGTCTGCAATGTTGAAAATAGGAGAAATGTGAATTCCATCTGGCAACTTCTCCTCATATACATTTCTTGAGTCATGTTTCTTCAGAATTTTGCAAGGACCAAATTTCTTCATTTTCACCTTATTGTAAGTACCAGATGGAAATCTTTCTTTCTGTAAGTGTACCATGACTAGATCCTCTACTCGAAATTCCTTATGTCTTCTCCTTTGATCAGCCCTAGATTTATACTCTTGATTCATCTTGGTAATGTGTGCCTGAACCTCCTCATGTAGACGCTTGATATGTTCAGCAAATTCTTCAGCTTCAACACTTGTCCTCTCCCCTTGCTCTATCTTCCTCAACTCTGGTGCAGTCCTTGGGCTACTTGCTTATACAATTTGGAATGGTGATCTACCAGTACTCCTATTTATAGAGTTATTGTAAGAAAACTCTGCTTGTGGTAGAATCAAATCCCACCCCTTGGGTTTATTCCCAACTAAACATCTCAGCAAATTGCCCAGGCTTCTATTTACCACTTCTATTTGGCAGTCAGTCTGTGGCTCGTGTGTGGAACTGAATTTCAAGTTTGTTCTCAAATTCTTCCACAATGTTCTCCAGAAATACCCTACAAATTTATTATCTCTGTCAGAAACTATACTCCTTGGAAGACCATGTAGTCTTACCACCTCTCTGAAAAACAAGTTTGTAATATGGACAGCATCATGAGTTTTGTGGCATGGAATGAAATGTGCCATTTTGGAGAACCTATCAACCACCACAAATACTGAGTCATTACCCCTTTGTGTCCTTGGAAATCCAAGAACAAAATCCATACTTATGTCCTCCCATGGCTTTGATGGAACAAGAAATGGCTGATACAGTCCATTATTGTGACTAAATCCCTTGGCCACTTGACCAATCTAAATCCTATGTACAAACTTCTTCACATCTTATGAAATATGAGGCCAAAAATAATGTTCTCTAAGAATGGCAATGGTCTTATCTTGACCAAAATGTCCTGCCATCCCTCCACTATGTTTCTCCTTAATTAGATTTTCCCTCATGGAACTCCTTGGAATGCATAATTGATTACCCTTGAATAACATACCATCCTGAATCAGATAGTCTAACCACTTAGTTCTATCTACAGCAACAGGCTCCTTACAAGCGTTCCATGCTTCAGCAAAATCAGGATCCTCAGGGTACAGATTCTTGAGTTCATCAAACCCAACTACTTCAACCTGCATTACTATAAGCAACAATTGTCTTCTACTTAGTGCATCTGCAACCCTGTTAGATTTTCCACTTCTATGCTTCAACACAAATGTATAGCTCTGTAAGAACTCTACCCACTTCATATGCCTCTGATTCAATTTACCTTGGCTATTTAAGTATTTTAATGCCTGATGATTAGTATACAAAACAAATTCCTTTGGTAATAAATAATGCCTCCATTTCTTTAAGGCCTGAACTATTGCATAGAACTCTTGATCATAAACAGAATACTTCTTTTTTGGTCCATTCAATTTTTCACTAAAATATGCAATAGGCTTACCTTCTTGGCTTAATACAGCTCCAATAGCAATGCCACTAGCATCACAATCCACCTGGAACACCTTTCTAAAATTTGGAAGTGCCAACATATGTTGTTCTGTCACCTTCTTCTTCAGCAATTCAAAACTTCTCGCAGTTGTCACAGTCCATTTAAACTCTTTTCTATCCCCTCTTATTGTATCAGTTAGAGGTGCACATATGCCACTAAAATTCTTAATGAACTTCCTATGAAAACTAACCAGACCATGAAATGATCTTACCTCAGTAGCAAACCTTGGAGTAGGCCATTCCAAGATGGCTTTTACCTTCTCTAGATCCATTTTAAGACCTTTAGGTGATATAACAAACCCCAAGTAGACTAACTCCCTTTTTGCAAAGATACACTTCTTCAAATTAATTAACAGTTTCTCTTCCCTTAACCTTTCAAGGATACTACGAATATGCAATAAATGTTCTTCCAAAGTCTTGCTGAAAATTAAAATATCATCCAAGTAGACAATAACAAATTTTTCCCAAGAACTTCTTAAGTACCTCATTCATAAGTCGTATGAAGGTGCTTGGGGCATTCGTCAATCCAAAGGGCATGACTAACCACTCATAAAGACCCTCCTTGTTCTTGAAGGCTTTTTTCCACTCATCTCCTTCTCATATCTGTATCTGATGATAGCCACTCTTGAGATCCATCTTTGTGAAGTACTGAGCTCCACTCAAGCAGTCCATAAGATCATCCATTCTTGGCAAAGGAAATTGATACTTGATGGTTATCCTATTTATAGCTCGAGAGTCTGTACACATCCTCCACTCTCCATCCTTCTTTGGTGCCAGTACTGTAGGTACTACACATGGACTCAGGCTCTCTTGAATCAAGCCCTTCCTCAATAGCTCTTGAACTTGTCTATTTAGCTCCTCAGTTTCAGTAGGAGTCATCCTGTGAGCAGCCTTGTTAGGAAAACTAGCTCCTGGGATTAAATCTATCTGATGATTGATTTGCCTTACTAGTGGCAATCCTTCTGGAACATTATCAGAGATGATATCTCCAAACTCACTTAGTAAATCTGAAACTTCAAGTGGTATTTCACTACTACCTTCTTTATCTTTCCTAGGAATCAAAGCATAGCACATACGTTGATGTTTCATGCCATCTAAAAACTTCCTTCCATCAATAAGACAAATCCTAGCACTGCTACATACCTTTTCGCCTTCCTTTTTCATGGGCTTCAGCTTGTGGCGAACACCATCCTTTGTTAGAGAGTATGTGTTTGCATGGCCATCATGTACTGCATGCCTATCAAACTACCATGGTCTACCCAACAATAGATGGCAAACATCCATTGGAATAACATCATAGAGAACTTCATCATGGTAACTCCCAATTTTGAATTTTACTCAACATTGTTCACTTACTAGGACCTTATGATCATCTTTCACCCAAGCAATTCGATAGGGCTGGGGGTGTTTCTCCCTCTTGAGCTTTATCTTAGAGACCATCTCCTCTGATACCAAGTTATCAGTGCTACCACTATCAATGATCACATCACAACATTTATCCTCACACTTGCATCTGGTACAGAACAAACTCCTCTTTTGTCCTGGTTCAATCTCACCACTTAGTAGGATCCTTTCATTCACTAAAGTCTCTCCTCTTTCTGCATCCTCTGAATGTGATGATTGTGCATCCTCATCCACATGAGAAACCCTAGCTTGACCCTCATCTCTCCTATCTGTCCTTCCTTGTCATTGAGGGCATTCAAAGGCACGATGACCTTCTTCATTGCAATGGAAATAGGTACAATGAAAGCCTCCTCTTCTTTGTCCACATCCTCTACCTCTTCCTCTCTGATTTCCAAAGTCTTGATCATGGGAGCGTTTGAAACCCTTGTTCCTCTAGTTCCTGCTAGTACCCACATCTTCATTTTTCTTTTGGGTTTCATTTTGGCCTCCAAATGACCTACCACTACCCCTTCCTCATTGACCATGCCCTCTTTGTCTCCCTTCAAACCTCTTATTTATCTTCTCTTCAACTCGTAGGGCAAACTGGTATGCCTTTTCAACGCTGGTCATTCTTACCAGACTTAATTCCTCCTGGATGCTAGGTTGTAACCCACTAATATAACGAGCAACCTTCTCCTTATTTTCTTCTGCATGCCCTACTCTAATCAAAAGTCGGTAAAACTCCTCTATATATTCTTGGACTGATTTTCTCGCTTGCTTTAACCCATGCATCTTCTTAAACAAATCAAGCTCATAATCAACATGAATGAATTGCTTCTTCAATTTGTCCACCATACGATCCCACCTTGTGATCTTATCCTTTCCTCTTCTATTTCATTCCAATTGAACCTCTTGCCACCAAATTTTTGCATGTCCTTTCAGTTTGGCTTTTACAAATTTAACCCTATCTGGGTCCCTGATATCCTCATACTCAAAGTACTCTTCCAGTTCATTGATCCAATCGATCAACACATCTGGTTTCAAATTTCTTGAAAATACACCCACATCAATTGTAGGTCTTTTTTCCAAACTTAGTAATGGCCCTAAAAAGAGTTTCCTCTTCTTGATCAGAACTTCCCCGTCAAATTCCCCTTCTGGTCCAATTTCTTCTTCTTCAATTACTTCCTCACTTTCATCGCCTGCGGCAACATTTGTTCCTCTGCGGAGCTCCTCTTGCAATGCTTGTACCTGCCTTTGGAGGGATCTAACCTCCTTAGGATTAATAGCTCTAGCCCTTCCACCATGCTCTCTTCATGGAGGCATCTTCTTAATTCAAACCCACAACCACATAGTCCTGGTGCAAACTACCTCACAGTCGGTGCTCTGTCTACACACTCAGAAAAACCAGCTCTGATACCACTTGATGGGGACACAACCCAAGCATAGAATGGACACAACAAGAAAGGGAAAAATTTATTCACTATGTAAATATGCTAATACATTTAGTATAGAGAAAATAGACTTCAAAACATGCCCTAAGGGCTTACAATATCATAAATCTGGGGATAAATTCTTCTCCCAGAACCTTCTCTCAAACTCCACTCCGAACTACCTTTTACAATGCCAAAAATGTTCTTAAATAGACCCTGGAGGGTTAAGGATTAGGAATACATTCTAGAAAGTGCTAGTAGGCATCCACCGACCAAATAGAAGGCTCTAGAAGTTGCATTAGAAGTCAGCGCAAAATTAGAAGAATCCAGAAACGGTAACCGAACTTGCTGGAGGCATAACTTTTGAACCGTAGCTCTGATTGACAAACCGTTTACATTTTTGGAAAGTTATCAGAGTGCTTTATTGGCCTATGGACAAGTTACACTCGTTCCCCATTTTTTGGCCCTATTCAAGGTCATTTAATGCCCCTAACCTGACTTTGAAGTATTCTTAGGAGGTCTCCAAAAATTGAAAAATTGCAATAACTTTCAAACCGTGGGGCCTTTCGACCTGATTCTTTTTTTGGAATCCTCTAAATTAAAATTACAATCTTATGACCAATTTACATCTTCTAGTTCACCAAAATGATGGCTCAATTACATACTCCTATTTTTTGACATTTACACGTATCCCAAGGTGTTCAAATACTCTATCCTAGAACACTGATAGTGGAACTGTGAGAGTTGGGACCTTTATTTGACCCAAATGGGTATCCAGAAATGAAAACATATGAAACAAAAACTAAGTCTAAGTATATTTTTTTGGTTGACACAGGATTGCCCTTATACCTCTAGATGCTCCTGCATCAACCTTTGAATTTTCCTTTACCTCTTAGTAACCTCCTTGCAAGAAGTGCTTCAATCTCACCCAGTTCTTCCTCTGAATCAAAATCACTTTCATTATTACTATTTTTTTCTTTCATTGAAATTGCAATGGTTAGTGATGACTTCAAAGCATTCTCAATCTTAGGCACACTCTTATCATAGTTACTTAATTCAAATGTGGTCAAACAACCAACTAAACCATCAAGAGTAATATCATTTATAGGCATAGCTATGAATTCTTGAATTATAGATATTGTTGAGCATAAACAAGCAATAATGTTTTGAGAACTTTACTTACAACTTCTTCATTGTTGATGATACCTCTAACAGCTTTGATAACACTAACAACTTCCTTAATTTAGTTGACATACTACACAATATATTCTTCATCTTTCATCTGCATCTTATCATATTTTCCTCTTAAGCTTTCTACTTTAGCTATCAACACATTCTCATCTCCTCCATGCACAAGTATCAACTTGTCCCATATTTCTTTAGTAGGTTCACACTTTTTAGCATCATCAAACTCAACATCATTTAATGTAGAAGTAATCTCAATCATGAGACAATTGTTTTCCTTCTTCTAGTTCATCTCATCAAATGTCATAGGTCCAATGGGAGGGGTGTACTAGTTGTCCAGATAGAATAGTGCATTGTCTCAAATCCTAGATAGATAAAGCCTCATCTTATTTTTCCATGAGGAGAAATTATCCTTGTTTAGCTTTGGTACCTCTCTCTTATACATCTTCAGATCTTTAGCTCAAGTTTCTTCAAGCACTCAACCCTAATACTAATTGTTATATAACTAAGAAGGTTGGGGGGGAGGTGTGAATCAATTATAACTAGTTATCATACAAGCCTAAAACACTTTTGTAGAAACTTCAACTTCATAAACTTTAATATCAATAACTCGATAACCACATCAAACATCATAACTCAAACTTATATGAACTTTATATCAAAATGTTATCTCATTGTTTCTTAATATACCAAGCATTAGAGTAATCATCTAGCTTATACCAAGTTGCAGCATTAAATAGTTAACATGAAATAAACTTTGCAACATAATAAGAAATCACACATTTGACACAAGTATTTAATGTGGAAACCCTGTAAAGGGAAAAACCACCTATGAACTGCCAACTCACATATTTTCACTCTTTTAAATTGAGCTCCATCAAGAGCCAACTTTGTTAAAGGTTACATGCACATTTTTAGTGTGACCTTGTTAGAGGATTTTTACCAAAAATCATCTATATCTTATCACTCTTTGACATTTCTAAAGAATGGCCTACTCTAAAGGACTTACAAACATTAGTATTGAATGTTACCATATAGGATTTCATAGCCTTGTTAGGTCCACTCAATTAAGAGATTTTTTTGCTACAATGGTAAGAAAGTAACAATGAAATGATTTTTTAGGTTTTATCACTACCTTGCTTGTTTAGATCACTTCTTTTCTCTTTTGATCCCTTTTCGGTAGATTCGCACACTTCATGATTCAATTTAGCACTTCCTTTACTTGATCTTGACACTGCTATTCTTCTTGGTTCACCTTCTATCAACAAATTGGTTAATACCTTCACCTTCATCAATGATTGGCAACAATCAGAAACAAGAAACATCTTATTCATCCCTTTAAATAAATAACTTTTGTCATTTCAGAATCTTCCAAATGTTGTCGCTTAGTTACAATCATAGATCTCCATCATAATTGAATTCAATGAATCTAAATGCTCAAGAAATAGACTTAGTCCTTGAACTTTGTGTTGCAATAAATCTCCTCCATTAGGTCTTCTTTGAATTACTCGAGTCGTTGATCTCATAAATAACTTTATCCTTATCTTTTAAACTTCTTGAACATTCTTAGTTTTTACCAAATGTTGGTCTAAGATTAATCTTTTACAAACATGTTCTTCATGTTCATGCTCGGTAACCATTACAACTCACTTGGTCAATAATTGACTTGGTTAGCACTTAAATTACTTAGTTAACACTAAACTTCAACATTTATTTTCTAGATGCTTAATGGCAATCGTAGTAGCTTAGTTAATAATGTATTCCTTCATTCACCATGTAGTTCAATCGGTGTAACTAGAACATACATGATCTTTAATACTTAATTACACCATGTAAACTAATCAAACCAACATTATACTATCAAAGTCTAACTCATTCAAGTGCCCATTGAATACCATACACTTATCAACACTTACATAATCATACTTTCTTAAAATCCTCTTCATCAATCAAATGATATGGCACTTCAGTGAATTTGCACAATGTGTAACTAACTAAGGTTTAACATCAATGACAACATAGAAACTAATATAACTCTTACACGTACATTAATCAACATTATTAGTTGAGGCTAACAAAATATGTTAAGGGTAAACTTTGAAATTGTATTGATTAATTGACAATAAGGCACGATTTTATGGATTGGAAATAATGTGAATGAACCTAAATGAATTTTTGAATTTAAGTGTTGAGTTATCTTGTACGTAGGATTGAGGAACCTATCAAGGTCCTATATTTAAGATTGATTGTAAATATGAATATTCTAATGGAATAAGATGATAATACCCCTAACATGTTATTTTTATGAAGTTTTGTTGATTGGATCATCAGGATCCTAGCATAAAGTTGGTTTTGTGAGGAATGATCCTCGTCACTAATAAAATCATTGGTCATGTATCTAACAATGGGTTATTCTAATCACTAAAAGTTTTTATAAATATGGAAACACTAAAAAACTTTTAAATAATCCATGGTTTATCATCTACAAGCTAATGACATGCAATATTTTCATCATACTTGTCCACGATCACCTTCCTAAACTTAAATCTCCAATGTCAAAATTTAAGTAGGAAAACAAAAAAGTTGTTCTCTTTTTAGTGTGATTATCACTCTATGACAATCATAATATATATTAATGTTCTCTTATTAGTGTGACTTTCACTCTGTAACTGTCCATACTCACTAATTATTATCAATAATGAAACATTATATTTATATCAATGATTGTTAAATAGTCACACTCCATCCACCCATCACTTGACTTCAACAAGAGAAAAAATGAAAGTTGAGCAGAAATATATCAAAACTATCACCAAACACAAAATAGTGAGACCATAGATGGTAACATTGAACTATGCGTACTTCAATGTACATACAAAATATTCAAGAGGAGACAAAGATACATGTAG